>JAMWET010002930.1:22500-25000 GCA_024036415.1 Prochilodus magdalenae | reverse complement strand
GCCACCTTAAACGGTTACCTATCCGATAAGCACATCCATATTAGCTCCATCCTGCTGGTGTGCAATTCCCGGAGGCCCGGAGTGCACAGGCCGGCTCCCGGTCATCTACAGTCATGTAGAGCTCAGCTCCAACTGTTATACGACACCTGATCTGGTTAATGAAGGTCTTCAAGAGCATCTCTTAAGGCCACCAGACATGCAGCACAGCGTTGCGTCAGGTTGCATCACGCTGTGAAGCGGTACTAGAGGATGCCTCCGGACAGGGCTGATAAACGTCACGTCCTAGTTCATTTTTACGATGGATGAAACTGGAACTAAGGCCTCTTCGGCTTTTCTCTGTGTACAATCCACGGTGTAAGTTCGTACCGCCATCTTCAGTGACGAATCCCACTTTTGTCTTGGTGGAGACGACCAACGAATCCCTGTGGAGGCACCGGGGTCATTGCCACTGCTGTACCTGATACACATGTGGGACAGTTCACCTCCCCAGTAACCACAGCAACTGGGTTAGACAGCAGCTGATGAACTGCCGCAGCTACAGTCTGAAGCTGTGCACCTGTACAGTAGACCTGTAAGGTAGATGTATAGTGTACAGAGAGAGTGTGACTGCGTGTCCTGTTCTCGTAGACGCTCTGTACTGTTCTGGTAGAGCCTGGCTGGGCTAAGCAGTCTGGAAAGCTCACAGCTACAGCACAATTTGTGGATTTAGCTGATCCATCTACATCACATACTTAGGTTGCAGCACACTGCGGTTTAATTTGAACCCCCTACCGCATTTCCCCTCTCATTTACACCACGGATGCCTGTCCCTCTGCGTGCCCGCTCTAGCCTCGGATAGTCTGCAGTGGCTTTAGAGAGCCAGTATGAGTCTGACAGCATGCGGCATGCGGGCAGGCCTTTCTGGTTCAGCTAATTATTGGAAGTTGCGATGTTTCCTGTAGTTGTACAGATTAGGTATCTCATTATATTAGGACTGAAGTGACACCAGGCCTTCTGGACGTGTGACGTGTGACAACAGACCATTCGTCTTGGTGCTGACCACGGTGCCTCAAAGCACAGATTGGAGGGTGTCACTGAAGATGACCCGCTGCCATTCTGTCCCTCCATGACAGTCTGGTACGACACCACTGCAGTCTTTGGTGACGGTGACGTGGTGTAAAGGACAGTCGTGGTAACGGTCTGTGTGCATGTAGTCCTGCGTGGTGCAGCCGTCTGCCAATGGTGCTGGCACTAACAGGATGACTCACCGATCAATCACCGATCGCTGAGTGTCCACAATCATGACTGTTGGGTCACTCCGAACATGTCTTCTGAGGTTTGTGGTGCATGCCTTCTTCTAACCACTCCAGTCAGCAATCTGCTATGGTAGTATCCGCACGACTGCTATGCGGCACAATGCATCAAAAAGACCGCTTCCCGGAGCCCTACGATGCGGCCACCCTCCAACTGCTTTCAAATTACTTTGGAATTTGTCTGTGAGGCATGCGTCACTCGCAAAGGATGCTACCAACACAACAGCACAAGTCAGAATGGACCGCACACACAACAGGACGACCTTATAGAGTCAGCCAGGTACAGCGATAAGGCCCGTCCTTGGTTACGTCACATGGGCGAGCATGGAACTTGGATAATCTGCATGTCTCACGATGTCAAACCTACCCACCAAGTTTCATTCCAGTTGATTGATTCCTGCAGCTATTTCTATGGATGATGCTGTTTATTCTATTATGTGCTGTATATATGGATACCACATGTCAACTGTCCCTCTTGGTTTACAGAGCTCATTACAGTATTAGTGATAAATAATTAATATATATAATTTATAGCTGCTGTCAACATGGTCACAAATATATTTACGATTATGGCATTTTATCCAGAGCGGCTTACAGGGTTAATCATATTACAGGTGGGCCAATGTGGTGTTAGGAGTCTTGCCCAAGGGATCTTATTGGTGTAGCACAGCGTAGTCACCCAGACCAGGATTCGAACCCCAATCTGCCATATGGTGTGGTGGCTCCCTGGTGGGTATGGCTGTTACCAGTTGAGCTTAGTAGATGAACGCTATAGAAGTTCAGAGCTGCTGCCGATTTAGGACTGTGGACATGTCAGCATCCAAAATAATGGACACTGGCATCTCTCAGGCAGCGCAAACCACTACCCAGCTCCAGTGGTAGTGGTAAGCACCTGACCCCATGACATTACCCGTGCAACATTTACTCCCACCAGCTCAAATCCAACAGAAGAAAACAACAAACGTCTTTTCTAAAATCTCCCAGCTGCTTCCTTTCTCTACCGGCTCCTAGTAAATACATCACAGACCCCATATATAATACAGGAGCATGAGAAAGCGGGGCTCGTAGGGTAGGAATGCACACATACTCCTCCTCCTTATCCTCTCTGATGAATGGATTACCTTGCTCCAGCCTTTTGCAGTGCTGTCGTACACACACATACAGCATTGATTTTATAGTAGTGACACTGACACCACTTTCTCAGAGAC
>JAMWET010002930.1:5000-15000 GCA_024036415.1 Prochilodus magdalenae | reverse complement strand
ACGTCCACCATCTTGCTAACGTCATGTGACATAAGACATCACGTCACCACTGTAGACGTCCCGCCATTCGTTCATATAAACATCTAAATGTGCTGTATATTCACCACAAAGTGGTTCAAATGTTACTGTTGTAGATTACTTTTACTAGATTATCGACATTCTGCTTGCCGCCATTTTTTTCCTCAGCTCGAAACGCCTCCACAGCTCCAGTGGAATCATGGGATAGCACAGTGTGCTGTGCTCGCATACTTAAAAATCTCACCGGAAGCAGTACGTCATCTGGGGAACTTCCGCCTACTGCTTTATGACTACTGCGGATTCGGAGACACCGCACATTCACTACTCAGTAGGCGGTTTCGGACGCAGCCTGTGCTTTCCCTGATTCCCCAATAAACAAAATGAACCAGATAATTACCTGGCCAACAGAAACATAGCAACCTTTGTGTCGCTTTCCAGGCCCTTCCACCCCCTCAGGTGGCCATGTCCACTTTGGTCCAGCCGCTTTCTGTTGAAAGCAATTTGTCTGGCATCCTTGTGAACCTAGCTCACTGACTGGGCAGCGATTTAACAGTCCTGCTGCCACCAAAGATAACATTTCGTCTATTTAGAGCATTTGGTTTATTGATTGTAAAGGGATGTAAAGGGTGTTTCAGAAACCGATGCCCTATTGGACCACTGTAGGAACCTGGAGTCCCACACCTCACTGTCCAGTCATTAGCAGCTAACCTATTAGCACTAAGCTTTTGTTGACCACTTCAGCATGCTCAGTGGAGAGTGCTAATTAGTCACCGCCAATTAAAGTCGCATTTGAACCACAGCTGCACGCTGCAACCTCACCCTACTGACTAGCGCTTCTCCCAGTGCCCTGTATACGGGATGTGCTTTTTGCAAGTCCGACCAAATTAAAGGAAGGAACAGCCCCTATTAATCCACACCGCTGCTTCCATGGCCTCCCGTTCAGGAACTGGCTCGGGGGCCTTTCTGCAATCGAGTTTCGGCGTAGCACCGCCACCGCTGGTTCACCTCGGACTCACATGACTCGTTTTGCTGTTTGTCCCTGCTTTCATTCTGAAACGAATATCTTTGGGTCCTTGAGGGCGGGAAGGCGTTCAGGCGGCGTTATTCTGAGGCTGGATTTGCATAAAGGCCTCTCCAAATCGTCTTCCTCCCCTTAACAGCGATCCTGTGGAACTTGGACTGCCTTCAGACGAGCAGCGCAGAGGAGAGCGGGGGTGGACGGGTCGGGCCAGTCAAGGACTGGAGAATCATGTCATAAGAGCAAGCCTTGTCATCACAGGTACTCGAAGCATCATGGGGTGCGTGGGCGTGTGTGAGAGCGTGTTTGAGTGTGTGTGTGTGCACGTATACAGTCAGTCAGAGCACATGCTGCATGTGTCTGCGGTCAGGAGATGTTTCTGAGGACATCAGGTAGCATATAATCATATACGTTTTGCGTGTAGCGAATCAAACAGGAGAAGAACAGTTCGGCCAATCACAGCATTGGGATCATTTCCCAAATATCAGTGGGGATGACAAACACTTCAGAGATGGGAAACCGACAGCTGGTGAAGTCCTTCTCACTCTGTCTGGCTGCTTCCATAGGGGAGGACAGTGGTAAACGGGATGTGGCGGATGGGGAAGGTTAAATGGTGAATGTTAGTGTCCATATGTCCCAAACTGGTAAATGTGACTAGTCATAGTCTATATTCATCATTGGTGATGGGCACTCTGCAACCCTCTTGGTATCCAATGGTGTATTCGTCTCCTACACAATTTTATCCACTGACTAGCCCAACGGTTTTAGAGACATTGTCACTGTCCCAACTCCGGAATGTTCAGTCTGATCAGGAATGGTGTGCCTGTATACGGTTGTTTAATCTGACTTACAGTTTTCGTTTGATTGTCTGTCTTTATTCTCCCAGCCCTCGTTTCTCAAATCCTACACATTTTTGGCCCTAACCCAAACCCTACTGTTTCCTTTAACCTGCAGTCACCTAACTGCACTCACTCAGTCACTGCATGTACTCACTCACTCACTGCATGTACTCACTCACTCACTCACTCACTGCATGTACTCATTCACTCAGTCACTGCATGTACTCTCTCATTAACTGCATGTACTGTCTAATTAACAGAATGTACTGTCTCATTAACTGCATGTCCTCACTCTCTCACTGCATGTCCTCACTCACTCAGTCACTGCATGTACTCACTCAGTCACTCACTCAGTCACTGCATATATGCACTCACTCATTAACTGCATGTACTCACCCACTCACTGCATGTCCTCACTCACTCAGTCACTGCATGTCCTCACTCACTCAGTCACTGCATGTACTCACTCAGTCACTGCATGTTCTTACTCACTCACTGCATGTCCTCATTCACTCACTCAGTCACTGCATGTACTCCCTCACTCACTCACTGCATGTACTCACTCACTCACTGCATGTCCTCACTCACTCACTGCATGTCCTCACTCACTCAGTCACTGCATATACTTACTCACTCATTAACTGCATGTACTCACTCACTCACTGCATGTCCTCACTCACTCAGTCACAGCATGTACTCACTCACTCACTGCATGTCCTCACTCACTCAGTCACTGCATGTACTCACTCACTCACTGCATATACTCACTCACTCAATGCATGTCTTCACTTACTCACTGCATGTCCCCACTCACTCACTCACTGCATGTCCCCACTCACTCACTCACTGCATGTCCCCACTCACTCACTCACTGCATGTCCCCACTCACTCACTCACTGCATATACTCACTCACTCATTAACTGCATATACTCACTCACTAAATCTTTAACTGCATGTCCTCACTCACTCACTGCATGTCCTCACTCACTCACTGCATGTCCTCACTCACTCCAGGATGTACTCACTCAGTCACTGCATGTCCTCACTCACTCACTGCATACACTTACTCACTGCATGTCCTAACTCACTCACTGCATGTGATTGCATGTCCTCACTCACTCACTCACTGCATGTCCTCACTCACTCACTCACTGCATGTCCTCACTCACTCACTCACTGCATGTGACTGCATGTCCTCACTCACTCACTGCATGTCCTCACTCACTCACTGCATGTCCTCACACACTCACTGCATGTCCTCACTCACTGTCATTCCTCCAATAGAGTCCCATTCATTTTTAGCAACACATTAGCAACCGGCCTGCAATAAGCAACAGCTGTCCAATCACTCTGCATTTTCTTCCGTAGATGAACTTTTCTAGCCCTTGTCGTGGGAAAGTGGTGCCAAAGCGTATGAACTGATCCGTTCACATGTTTGTCGTAGATGGATTATGGAAAAACCGGACGCTTCATCGGCTTTGTTTTCAGAATTTTCTTTTCTAGATCCGATGCAACAAAACCCATCTACACATCCATACATCCCTGAGTATCCCTACGCAGTATATACATACATGTATATTTACATACATGAAATGGGTCACATTAGACTTTCTATTCAGTAGCCAACACTGTAATCGCTGTGCACACTCTGAACACTGTAATCGCTGTGCACACTCTGAACACTGTAATCGCTGCGCACACTCTAAACACTGTAATCGCTGTGCACACTCTGAACACTGTAATCGCTGCGCACACTCTAAACACTGTAATCGCTGCGCACACTCTGAACACTGTAATCGCTGTGCACACTCTGAACACTGTAATCGCTGCGCACACTCTGAACACTGTAATCGCTGTGCACACTCTGAACACTGTAATCGCTGCGCACACTCTAAACACTGTAATCGCTGCGCACACTCTGAACACTGTAATCGCTGTGCACACTCTGACCACTGTAATCACTGTGCACACGCTGAACACTGTAATCGCTGTGCACACTCTGAACACTGTAATCACTGTGCACACTCTGAACACTGTAATCACCGTTCACACTCTGAACACTGTAATCGCTGTGCACACTCTGAACACTGTAATCGCTGTGCACACTCTGAACACTGTAATCACTGTGCACACTCTGAACACTGTAATCACTGTGCACACTCTGAACACTGTAATCGCTGTGCACACTCTGAACACTGTAATCACTGCGCACACTCTGAACACTGTAATCACTGTGCACACTCTGAACACTGTAATCACTGTGCACACTCTGAACACTGTAATCACTGTGCACACTCTGAACACTGTAATCACTGTGCACACTCTGAACACTGTAATCACTGTGCACACTCTGAACACTGTAATCGCTGTGCACACTCTGAACACTGCAATCGCTGTGCACACTCTGAACACTGTAATCGCTGTGCACACTCTGAACACTGTAATCACTGTGCACACTCTGAACACTGTAATCGCTGTGCACACTCTGAACACTGTAATCACTGTGCACACTCTGAACACTGTAATCACCATGCACACTCTGAACACTGTAATCACTGTGCACACTCTGAACACTAATCACTGCGCACACTCTGAACACTGTAATCACTGTGCACACTCTGAACACTAATCACTGTGCACACTCTGAACACTGTAATCACTGTGCACACGCTGAACACTGCAATCGCTGTGCACACGCTGAACACTGTAATCGCTGTGCACACTCTGAACACTGTAATCACTGTGCACACTCTGAACACTGTAATCGCTGTGCACACTCTGAACACTGTAATCACCATGCACACTCTGAACACTGTAATCACCATGCACACTCTGAACACTGCAATCACTGTGCACACTCTGAACACTGCAATCACTGTGCACACTCTAAACACTGTAATCACTGTGCACACGCTGAACACTGTAATCACTGTGCACACGCTGAATGAGGGCATAGTTTTGTATCTGATGGAAAACAGGGTGCTTCATGGTTTCCTCAAACCTCTGCCACCACAGTCGGCCCTGTTCCAGGCTTTGCTACATTGCCAATTCAGATTAACTCAGCTCTTCAGAAGTACGATTAAACAGAGGCACTGTGACCATGGAGTAGGTCTGAACCACTAGCCCATTGTCCTCATCATGGTCCCTGTTTCTGGCTGTCAGTCGAGCTCTTCAGCTCTTCATTACAAGCATCGGTCCTAAAACAGGGTTCACCATACTTAACACGTTTTCACATCTGGGTCACAAACCGTAAACATCATTACTAATGTATGAAGCTATGAGTTAATTAAAGCCTGTGCCTTGGCACCGTCGATATCAAACCAGTGCCCCAATAATCCAGTAATGAAACGTACTGTCCATACACACACAGATCGGTGACAACAGGAACAGCTTCGATGCACCTGTGCATGGGTAGTACAGGGTTCTGGAGTGGAACCGTACTGGCAGGACTCTTTCGAATGCTATTCCCTCAGTTAGCGCTTCAGTAGTAGTGGAGAGCTAGTATGAGTGGATCAGACACAGCAGTGCTCCTGGAGTGTACTCTGCTCCTCACTGGTCACCCACAGGACTACCACAGAGCAGGGATTATGTGGGTGGTGGATCAGTCTTAGCACTGCAGTGACACTGGCATGGTGGTGGTGTGTTAGTGTGTGTGGTGTTGGTGTATATATATGTGTGTGTGTGTGTATGTATGTATACACTGGAAGAATCCAGTTAGACTCAAAGAAGAGTGAACAGCCCCCGTGTCAAAGGGTCAGAACCGCAGTGTCATTACCGTGTCACTCTGGACAGAAACTGTCAGCCGTATAAGAGCAGGCGCTCGGTGCTGTGGCAGTGTGAGTGTCAGCCCACGGGCCATGTGCCGCTCCGTGGTGCTTCTCTTTCTGTCATCCGCGCTGGGACGAGCCAATCACTCCCTGCTCTAATAATAGCAACAATCTGAGACCTACTTTCAGCGCGCCGATCAATAACGGCCAGCGTTATTGGGCAGGGTTGCACACCGGTCTTACTTACGAACCGCGGCTTTGCTTAGCAGCGGCGTCCAACTTAAGGAACAGGATGCCACCGTTAATATCGTCTGGCTCACTAACGCAATGCCACCGAGGTTTACCAGGCTGGAATGGCTTCAGTTGTGGGGTGAAATCTGTCACTTGACAGCCATAACTGGAGGAAGGAGGAACCTGAGAACCTCTCCTAATGACACACTGCTCAGTACAGGACAATCCGTTATGTGCAAATGCACTGGCACTGAGTGGCTGAAAGTACATCTGAGCACAAAAACCCTCATTTACACAATAACTCCGAAGGTTTAGAGCCGCTAGTGAAGCCTGTAGGTACCATGGCTGCTCTGAACGAGCAGGGTGGAGTGCCCTACTTCCCTACACACAGTCCAGTCACATTATTATGACCACCAGCTAATATCCAGAGTAACTGGATGGGCTGGGGGGGTGACTCAGTAAGGTCCTGGTAGGTTGTCACAGGTATCTGGAGCCATGCTGACTGCAGTGCATCCCACAGCTGCTGGAGGGAGCATGGGGAAGGATCCATAGGGTGAACATGCTGATCAAGATGTAGACAGCCTATCGCACACCTTATATACTCCCTAGGCAGCTCATAACACGCCACTTCCATCATGAGCTACGCGCTGCCACTAGCGAAGGTGGTCATAATAATGCGACTCTACTGTGTATATCACTCCCATACAATATACCAGTAAGAGTCATTGGGCAAGACTGGGCAAATAAAAGGACCAACTCAGATTATAAGAATTTCCTTTCCCTTTCGTTTTAACTTTTCTCCCCCTCCATGACCCCTCCCATCCCTCCACCCTCCACCCCCAACCACATCCCCTTTTCAGCCCCATTCAACTTCAACTACATAACTCCCGCCCCCCTAAATATCCGCCCCTCTTCTACTTTCCCCCACCCATTGATCCTAAAGGAACCTGCCCAATAATAAATAAATAAATGGGAAAATAATTAATAATAATAATAAAGATAAATAACTAAATAGATCAACAGGAAAGGAAAAAAAAGAAAGAAAAATATTAAAAAATATATATATAAATTAAATTAAATAAAAGGGGGGGGGGGGGTCAGTCAGCTGGCATAATCTGAAGAGAATCAAAATAAGAAAGGAAGAGGCTCCACTTTGAGTAAAGCCGTGTTGCCTCTCAGAGTAAACCGTATCTCATCAAGTCTAAGAAAGTACAGGACATCACGAAGCCACTTTGAAATCGTAGGGGGTTTTGGAGATTTCCATGACAATGAAATGCAGTGCCTCGCCAATAAGGAAGTGAATGACAGAAAGCCCGACCGTCCGCCACTGGGCATGGGGAAATCCGTGGAAAAGCCTATGCTATGGAACAATTCATTTCAATGTCCACACTTAGAACTTTAAACATACTTTTAAAGTAGCCGAGCTAGAACTTGTGTAAGGCAGGACAAAAAAGAACCCTGAAGAACCCTGTAATTCAGAGATTCCAGTGACAGTGTATCGTATATACCACAAATGCCATTATATAATACACTCATCATCAAATAAATAGCTGCACCCAGAATCAGTCAACAGGAATGAAACTTGGTGGGTTGGTTTGACATCATGAGAGATTCCAATGATTCAAGTTTCGCGCTCGGCATGTGACGTAAACAAGGACTGGTCTCATCGCTGTACTCTATAAGGTCGTCCTGTTGTGTGTGCGGTCCATTCTGACTCGTGCTGTTGTGTTGGAAGCACCCTTTGCGAGTGATGAATACCTCAGAGAAGCCATACCGTTGTATTACTGGAAATTGCCATAGTATGCTGCTGGCAGTAATGGATAGATGAGGGCACGCACAAGCGACATGAAGGATCATGACCTTCCCAAACCAGGGACGACGGATTGTCGAACATGCATGGAGTGTCCCAACAGCCATGACTGTAGATATTCGGCGATCAGTGATGCCCTCTATGAGTCATCCTGTCCCACCAGCACAACGCTCGTCCCCATACTGCTGCCGTCTCGGGAGTTGGCCTTGAACACACAGATACTACGCCATGCGCCATGGCTAGCCGTATCACCACACCTATCCCTGACTGAAAATGTGTTGGATGCTATTGAATGCGCTATCAACACTCCACCCGTGTGAGGATGTTCAAGCTGCATGGGATGGATTATCACAGGACACCATTGGGAACCTCTACAACTCCATGCTGAGTTAGCATGTTGGGTTAGCTAACACGGTGGCCCGACGCCATACTGAGAGACAGACTTCTGTATGTGTAGCTCAATAAATATTGATCATATCAGTCTAAATTTATCACCAGTTATTGATCCTGGTCACCTTTATCTTCCTTCCCAACAGCACCACACTCCCACACCTCCTCCATGCCTGCAGCTACTCTACAGCTTCAGACAACAACCATGTCCCGGGTGATTGCCCAGCATCTGCGAATACGTGGAAACTTTTGCCAAGCTGTTCTTTTAAACTCCTTCCTAGAAATGTCAACACGGAGGACCTGGAAAAGTAGGATTCTGGCATGACTTGCTGCAGTCTACCAGGTGTCAATCACTGGGACAGGATAAGAGGCAGTTTGAATACAGGTTGAGAGGGCAGGGCCAGAGGAGAGTGGGACTCCAGGGGGAGGTGCTATGCCAGTCTGGAGGAAGTCTAACCAGATTTAGTAGCATTAGTATGTACCCACCACATTTTGCAAGACCCTGGTGATATGATACGCGTCACGGTACAGAGGTTACTATTCACTATACTGCCCTGTACTCTGAGACGGTAAGGAACTGGATATATTTCTATTGAGAACTTTCAAAGAATAAAAAGGTTACCTAGTCAGCTAGCTTTGCTAATGCTAACATTAGCAGGCTGGTTTACGCTGGAGTGGAAGAATCCAATGTCTTAAAAATGGTAACACTGCTGTCTAGCGGTCGGGGGTTTAACACAAACAGTATCACAAACAGAACACTGCCATATTCCATATTTTGCCATATTCCATATTTTTGACATTTTCTTACACTGCAATTTCACATGAGATGATCAAAGAAAATTCATGGCCTAGAAAAACATCCATAAAATGCTAATGCTAATGCAGGCTAATTATTTCACATGGACACAATAAGTGATCAGAAAGTTGTCAATCAAATCTGCCAAATATCCCCATTTTTAAGACCAGGTAGAGCCCACATTTGCCACTAGGAGGAAGCAGAACACGTCCTATTAGCCCTAATCAGTCATGCTTGTTTATATCTAGGATCTTTTCAGCTCAGACACCTGGGTAGTCATAAGGCTTGCAGGGAGTCCCTGGTTACATGTCACGTTTTGTTTACTAAATTTAATAAATGAAGCTGAAATAACACATAGAGAACACACTGCACATTTAAAAACTAAATTACTAATAAAAAAAAAAAAAGTTTTTTAAAACTAACCTACATTTTAAAACTAAATGACTAAAGTTTAAAACCGATTACTAAATTACTAAATGTTAAAACTGACTTACTAAATTTTAAACAAAATTTCCAAATTTTAAAACTAAATTTAAAATTTTTAAAATTAAAATTTCCACATTTTAAAACTAAATTTACTAATTAAAAAACCAAATTACTCAATTTTAAAAATTGTGAAAAAAGAACATAAAACAAGGCATGTACAAAGCCACACTTTTTAAATTTAAAATTTTTAAATAAAGTAAAAATTTGCAGAATCTTTACATTTGTTTCCTGTCGAGGACATGTTAATTTTTTAAAATACAAAATCAATAAAATGGTAACACTGTACATTCTGTGTTGACTAACATGAAGTACGGTGTTAGTCACCATTGTTAATGTATTACTTCATGTTAACTGGGGCATTTTTTTAATGTTAGGCAGTCAACACTTAAAGTACAGTGCTAACACACACGTCTACACACGTCACCGATAGACCTATCTATCTAATCTACCCACCCACAATCTCCTACAGCCTCAGAGCTCTGGAGGTGAACTCTCTGAGGAGTCAGTGATGGACAGTTTACCAGCATCATCCTAAAACCATCTTAGCCATTTATCTGCAGCTCAAAACCGAATACACAGAACTCCAAACTGTCCGGCGACAGTGACAGCGAGTGTCCAAACACACAGAGAGCCTGACTCACGCG
>JAMWET010002929.1:97500-270763 GCA_024036415.1 Prochilodus magdalenae | reverse complement strand
TTAGGATTGTCTTTGTACAGCGTCTGATTGTGGTTTTTCATCATTTATTGCTCTGCTCACCTTGCATTTACATTCAGCGAAACATCCGGAAAACAAAACTGCTCATTTCACCTCTTCACCTCTTTTTGCCTTCAAAGCTACAATAAATCTTTCATCATCCCATCTCTCATCTCTCACAGGAAAGCTGTTCTACACTGAGTCCCATGGCCTTTTACATATGTAAGAACCGGATACAGGACAGAATAGTTTAAATGAGCTCTTTCGCTCTTTCTCCTTTACTCCAAGTATAATAGAATAAAGTGGACAAAAACTGAAGGAGAGAGTTGAGACCAGCCTTAAGAAGGCCATTATGTAAATATGGGTTATTATATGACCTGGATGGAAAGTACCTAATAAGTGGAATTGTACTGTAGCTATGCTGTAAGTTTGTCAGAATGTACAATTCATAAGTATTCTTTTATTTGGATATACCTTTATTTGGATGACCTTGCTTCAACTTAAGGTTGATGCAAGACATTTGATGTGCAAGTGTCTTTGTCAAGCTTTTATTCAATTGCTGTGAAACTTGGATGGTTACAATCTGAATGAGATGTTTGTATAAATGAGCTGATAGAACTAGTAGTATTTGTAGTTATGAGACTCAACATGCAGCTCTCTCCAACACTCTCTGTCATGACTAATCAGGCCTTACATGTTCATTGGGGGTTGGGATTTTTAATTCAGGCCCATTGTGGGTGCACTTGCAAAGTGTTCATATATACCATATGTGTGTCTCTGAACATCTCTATGAATTTTAATGACTTCACATAAAGCGATTAAAATGATTTTGAAGCTGCCCTCTGTATTAGGACTTAAAAAGCGTGACTGGTTACACCGGAGATTTCACCTGTATGTCAGTTGTCAGGGGCCTTCTAAGTATAGACCCACTGTCCTTTAATGCTGTTCCCCAATTGTAGCTCCAGCAGGAACTAGATCCCCAGCCAGACAGATTCCACACTAAACAGGAAGTAGAGCCCAGCTCACAGGCACCCCTCGCCCCCCCTCCGCCCCACCCTATGCCAGCTTCTCCTGTTAGTCACACAGTTCCACGCCAACACTGCCTCAGGCAACACAGGAGCTGGAGCTGGAGCTGCACCAAGTGATTATATACGCTTATTTTCATACAAAACACATACACACTAACACACACGCTTACATACACTACCACACACATGCGCCCACTCCTGGATAGGTGTTCTGACTCACTGCATTAGGAGCAGTAATATCATTTTGTTAATATGTTAATAAATGTGGATTTACCAATAACTGTGTATTGTTCTCAGTAATCAGCCAGTCATGCATTAGGCCTGGGCCGATACCAGAATCCTCTTATTCGGATAACTACGGGAAGGAACCATGGTAAATGTCTAAATTAGGTCTGAGCAGCAGCAGGTGGTGTTGCGGGGGGGGGGGTTGGGGGGCGACAGGGGGCGGGTATGATTTTTCTTTATTTCATAAAGTTTCAATTTATACACAATCACTTTCTTTGCAGAGGAACTGTCTAAAAATGACTGGATATATAAAGTGTTGCTATAATGATCATTTTTCCAAGTACATCTGCTGATTCCATCAGGAGCATAACTGATCTGTCCAGAAACATCAGCAGATGTTCGTCCAGACATACTACTACTTCTACTAATTATTGTAATAATAGCAACACTTTTGAGACTGTTCATAACTCGGGTGTAGCAGATGTAGAGGCAAAGAAAGTGAGAATGCACGAGAGGCAGCTTTGCCTAAGCGTAGTGCAGGAAAGGCTGTCGGACAGTATAATGACAGTATGATCGTCATCTTTCATTTGGACATGACAACAGTGCACAATGCTCCATGTCCCCTAAGTGCAATGAACCAGCACAGGTTAAAAGTTGCTAAAGACTCAAACAATCAGATACAGTAGATAGAGTAAAAGTAGTGTTAATGTATATTACCAGTTCACACAAGATGTTGGAAAGTTCAGTAATGTATGTTTGGGAAAAAGGTTTCCTATCCATGTGTTAAATGAGTTTTCCAGTCACTGGGGGAATGATACTGCAGGAACTCTGTTAACAGTCAAAGGCCTAAAGTGCATGAAAGTCTTGATTATTGCTCTTTTCCCCCAAACACTGTTCTACAAGTCCATGCCTCATCAGTAATGCAGTGTGGGAAAGCATCTGTCGCTACACCCTGACACATTTTGACACATAATAATTATTTGAAATTTTTTTCAGGAAGACTGCTGTCACATCCTGTCCTGTCCTGTCCCTGTCTTTGTTTGGTTATGTCTGCTTTTGTCTTTGTTATTCCTTTCCATGTACTTTTATTTGGTTTATAGCTCCTCCTTGTCTTCGTCCTCTTACCTGTCCCCTGTTTCTGACTCCTCCCCTTCCCAGGTGTTCATCATCAGCTCTTGTGTATTTATACCCCTAGCTGTTTACGTTGTGTTGGCACTGTGCTTGTCTTTATGCTCAGACGTCCCCGCTAACTTTACTTCCAGTATCTTTTTATGTTCTTTGTTGTTTTATTACTTTAGCAGATTTCATTAAACATTCTGACCTGCATTAGCATCCTGCTTCCTCGTCTCCCTCCACTTTACAACTGCTTACGTTAAGAAGAGCGCTTTTAGCTTGAGCATTATGGTCCATGATGAGAGAAAACACTAAATTTATGATGATGTGTTTGTTAGCCCGGTATCTCACTAGTCACATTTACGCACCCCAACTGAATGATTGACTCCGCCCCCACACATATAAGGCTTTTTGTTTCAGATGATACAGAGAAAAAACTATGCTGATGTATAAACAGCATAATATGTATAAACGTCATATCCAAATGTCATTCAGCGTAAAAGCCAGAGCAGCCATCTCTAAAGCACGTTTGTCACTGGATTATGTAAAGTGACAAAACATTGCACACTTCAGATTAGATCATCCCTCTGTAACTGAAGACCAAAGCAGAGCTTTTGGCAAAAGGAGCTGACATGATTATTACAGGCCACATATGTCACATCAATAACCATACGCATAAAGGCCTTTGTGCTTCACATTCTATAACCCAGATTTCTGCTTTATTGACCTCTCATAATGTGTATGTGGTATGCCTGTAGCATATGTTCGACTGCCATGACAAATTCAAGCATTTTTTTAAGGATGTCAGAATTAACAAACATAATTCAATGTGCAGAACTAAAAGTAGAGTTGGCTTTATTAGGAACAGAAGACCATAAGGAACAGAAAAACCTGTTAAGCTTCTAATGCACAAAGATGCTTACGGGTTACAAACACATTTTGCTCATTTTTGTGATGCCATGACACATGTTTTATTACCAGAGTTGGGGGACTCAAGCTACTTGACTCCAGACCTGCTTGACTAGCATTGATAAAAGACCCAACTTGACTTTGACTTGGTATTTGTGATTTGAGACAGATGAAATTAATTGAAATGACTCGATTTTATATCCAATATTTGCGGTTTTAGGTTTTGTGAAGTGTTTGTTGCAACATGATTAGGTGATTTCTGTTGCACTGGACGCAAACCTGGCAACCTATGCGAACACAGGAGATCTGCAGATAAATGTACGAAGACGCTCAAATCATGAAGCCGGCTACGCTAGAAATAGTGAGGTTTGGATTAAAGGATTCTGTTGTGGGTGAAAGTAGTAAAGCGAACAGTGATATGGAGGGTCTGCAGATCAGACATCAGTGACACCACCACCACAACAAGGTACGCGACTGTGACAGTTTGGCTAGTCGAACATTAGCAAGACAGCTAACTTTAAGTGACTACAATATACAGAGATAAACAAACTCTAAATGTAACTCCTGCTCCATGACCGCACTGGCCTACAGTTAGTCTGCTCCTACCCTACAGAACTGCTGCTGCTGCTGCTGTTGAACCTGGAGGGCAGTCTGGTAAACAACTCGGTAAAGTTCGGCTCGTCTCGGTTATTCGCTTTTCGCGCCTTATGCTGCTCACAGATAACCTCCTAAAATGCCTGAGAAAAAAAATTGCATAAGAAATCAGTGAAACAAACGTACTTTTATTCAGAGTTTCCGATCTTTCCCTAAACGTTTGGCTAAAATCGCCAGAATCAATGCAGCAGGCACCAAAGGTGGTAAGGGACTGTCTGTAAAGTGCGGTCAATGTTGAAAAACGATTTAGAGAGATAGGGAGTCTATTGATGTTATTTATAAAGACTTGGAAAAAAGACTTAAACAAACCTGCACAACTAACTCATGAACGTACTGCAGAATAAAATCAGTAATTTATCTCACGTAATACCACCCTACAAGTTTGGTAAAAGGTATTTTGGTTGACACCATACTGAGAGACACTACTTCTGTATGTGTAGCTCAATAAATATTGCCCATTTTAGCAACTATGCAATTGATGGTGAGCTGATATAGATTTAACTTGTTTGATTGGGCTTTCTTTATCCACTTTCTAGGATTATCTGTCTGGGATTATGTTATCAGTGATACAGTGGGGTGCGAAAGATTGGGCAGTGTTGTTAATTTTCCTGATTTACCTTTATAAAGCATTGATTGTTTGGAGAAAAAAATTAAGTTAAATATATCATATAGGGGACAAACACAGTGATATTTGAGAAGTGAAATTAAGTTTATATGATTTACAGAAAGTGTGCAATAATTGGTTAAACAAAAGTAGGCAGGTGCATAAATTTGGGCACCAAAAAAAAAACTTTAGTAGATCCTCCTTTCGCAGAAATAACAGCCTCTAAACGCTTCCTATAGCTTCTAATGAGAGTCTGGATTGTGGCTGAAGGTATTTTAGACCATTCTTCTTTACAAAACATCTCCAGATCATTCAGGTTTGATGGTTTCCAAGCATGGACAGCTCTCTTTAAGTGACACCACAGATTTTCAATAATATTCAGGTCTGGGGACTGAGATGGCCATTCCAGAACCTTGTACTTGTTCCTCTGCATGAATGCATTAGTAGATTTTGAGCAGTGTTTTGGGTCATTGTCTTGTTGGAAGATTCAGCCCCGGCGCAGCTTCAGCTTTGTCACTGATTCCCAGACATTGGTCTCCAGAATCTGCTGATATTGATTGGAATCCATGCGTCCCTCAACTTTAACAAGATTCCCAGTCCCTGTACTGGCCACACAGCCCCACTGCATGATGGAACCACCACCAAATTTTACTGTATGTAGCAGGTGTTTTTTTTTGGAGTGCTGTGTTCTTTTTCCTCCATGCATAACGGCCCTCGTTATGCCCAAATAACACAGCACCTTATTCCAAAATGAAGCTGGCTTGTCCAAATGTGCTTTAGCATACCTGAAGCGGCTCTGTTTGTGATGTGGGCGGAGAAAAGGCTTCCTCTGCATCACCCTCCCAAACAGCATCTCCTTGTGTAAAGTGCGCCAAATAGTTGAACGATGCGCAGTGACTCCATCAGCAGCAAGATCATGTTGTAGGTCTTTGGTGCTGGTCTGTGGGTTGACTCTGACTGTTCTCAATATCCCTCGCTTCTGTTTATTCGAGGTTTTTCTTGGTCTGCCACTTCGAGCCTTGACTTGAACTGTGCCTGTGGTCTTCCATTTTCTCACAATGTTTCTCACAGTGGAGACTGAAAGCTGAAATCTCTGAGATAGCTTTCTGTATCCTTCCCCTAAACCATGACGGTGAACAATCTTTGTTTTAATTTGAAAGTTGTTAAATACCCTTTCTCATAATTGGAGTCACCTGTGTATGGAGGTCAAGGGTCACTGAACTTACCAAACCAAATTTGAGTTCCAATAATTAGCTCTAAAGGTTTTGAAATCAATAAAATGACAACAGTGCCCAAATTTATTCACCTGCCTACTTTTGTTTAACCAATTATTGCACACTTTCTGTAAATCATATAAACTTCATTTTTACTTCTCAAATATCACTGTGTTTGTCCCCTATATGATATATTTAACGCAATTTTTTATCCATACAATCAGTGCTTTATAAAGGTAAATCAGGAAAATTAACAAGGCTGCCCAAACTTTCGCACCCCACTGTATATATAAAGAAATATAGATCTTTAAAAATTTATTTAATTAATTTATTTAAAAATAAATCAAACATTGCTCTCATGATGTGTGCAATCAACACACTGTCCCTTTAGCACCTGCTCAAAGTTTCGTGTTTACAGTGGGCAGGACAGCCCTGTCAGAACTGTTGATCAAATCAATGTTATCTAGAGTCCAACATTCTCTCTGTCTTTTTCGGCTTCTTAGTCCTTGAGGACCCCTAGACTTTAGCGTTCCTCTGCTCTAACTAGCCTGATTAACTCAGCAGATGCTTATTGCAACCTCTGAACTGAATCCGGTTTGTTTTTACAGGAAAAACACATTTGCATTTTGGGATGTATCCTGGGACTAAGACTGGGTGATGTTTGTCTTTTTCCCATTTTCAAAAACATTCCCTGTCCATGCATCAACATTTTTGCCACATTCGAGCATCTGTGAGAATGTAAATATGATTTACAAAAACTCATGTGGGCATGCAAGAATGTATAATTGGTAACACCCATTAGAAGTTTATGCCAAAAACCATATTGTTTAATATTGTTTTTGTTTTGTCTTTCTATATATATAAACAAGTATCTTCAAAATGGATTTACAGCAGGAGCAAGAAAAACATGCCTCATTTTCAGTGTAGCATGAGGTAAAGAGTTTTTTAATGTGAAGCAATTTTAGTATTTTTATTTTTCCATTCATCACAAATGTTTCATTAACAGCTGCTGAGCTCAGTTTATGTAGAAAACCCAAAGTAGCAAAAAATGGAGGTAATTGAAAACATTAAATGTAAAGAAACGCTACCTTTTTGTGTGGATAAAAGCCAAACCACAGAGCAGGAAAGTCTTTATACTTCACTTTAAAAACAATGTTGTGTAAAATACATCCATCTAAAATCTATATTTAATATCTATGTCTAAATCTCTCATTGTGAGATGTTATTTTGTAATTAATTATACAAATCTGGACATAAAGTTAAACAGTCATATATTAATACAACAATATTAATAGAGAGAAATATATTTAAATCATGTTTACCTGCCAAGATATCTCTGTTTGAAGTAATGTGTACTGGGTCAAGGAACCAGGCTGCTTTATACACTTGACAAAATCCCAGGGATGCTGAAAGTACACCTTTGATTCAGTGGAAAAAGGTGGGCTGTAATTAAATTAAGTTTCTGCTAAAATCCTAGTTTGGTTCAAGCTTGATGTCATACTGCTTTCTACATTTTAAACTAACGTATAAAGGTCTGTTCTGTGTACCGTGTGCTCGGCCATCACAAACCGATCTAAATGAAATGATGAAAAAGGCCATTCAGTCGTGCTGAAATTAAAGTGTCGCTCTGCATTCTCTGACTGTGACAGAGTGCCACACCCCTGATGGGTCTATCCCGACTCTCCTGTCCCCTGGCGAGGGAGGAAAAGATGACAGTGAGGCAGGCATTGTTTCTCGCTGCAGGTGGGAGCACACACAGCTCTGACAGTCGTCTGGGGGCTAAATATAGGCGCTTGTTAGCTGCACATAGGAGGTATCGATCCCTTGGCCCATGGCACCTGTCAGAGGGCAGGAGATGTGCCAACTGCTCCCTGATCAGCCCCATCCCACACCCACCACCTCATCACTCACACACCTGCTCCTGCGCCGTAATAGCACACGGCCCCCGGATCACACACTTCTCATGTGTGTCCTCCTGGAAAGACGCTGTGAGGCGTCAGCAGTTTTATATCTGGATGGTATTCCGAAGGGTGGTGGGGTGGGGGGTTATCTGTAGAAAAAAGAGTGTTAGATTTGTTTAATGGGAGGTTCACGTGCCAGGTTTGTGAATGGTCACTTACTTAGTCCATGGGAGCAGCAGGATCAGCCAGCCCAAGCATGTTCACTACAGCAGGAGTCGCTGACCTTTTTTATACATGCAGTGAAATGTTCCATTAAGGTTTTCAGTGGGAAGTTTTCTTTTGGTTCCCAGAGTGTTCTTTCTAAAGGTAGGAGAACGTTCTCTTAAAACATCCTGCCATCTCAGGCCTCAGAATCAGAATCTGGCTTTATTGGGCAAGCATGTTCACACACACACACACACGCACACACACGTGCACACACACACACTTTACATACTTGTAAAACTTATATTGTATGAATCTGTATATGTATATTAAAGTATTAAGTGCTGAGTGCAGCAGTCCGGATGTAGAGGCAGATTTAGGTTTATAAGGTGCAGTACAAGAAGAAACACCTGTCTATGACATTCAGTGCAGAGGATGGAGTGATGTGAGAAACTGTTACTAAGATAAATAAAAAGTGTAAGAACAGGAAGTAGGAAAAGAGTCGAATAGCAAATATGGATTGCATGTGTTTATGTAATTCAGGATTAATTAGAGCACCGTGGATTGCATGTGTTTATGTGGTTCTAGATTAATTAAAGCACTGTAGATTGTGATGTGTTTATGTGGTTCTAGATTAATTAAAGCAGTGTGGATTGTAATGTGTTTATGTGGTTTTAGATTAATAAAAGCACTGTGGATTGTAATATGTCCATGTGGTTCTAGATTAATAAAAGCACTGTGGATTAAATTGTAATGTTTATATGTGTGATTAATAAAAGCACTTGTGGTTGTAATGTGTTTATGTGGTTTTAGATTAATAAAAGCACTGTGGATTGTAATATGTCCATGTGGTTCTAGATTAATAAAAGCACTGTGGATTGTAATGTGTTTATGTGGTTCTAGATTAATAAAAGCACTGTGGATTGTAATGTGTTTATGTGGTTCTAGATTAATAAGAGCACTGTGGATTGTAATATGTCCATGTGGTTCTAGATTAATAAAAGCACTGTGGATTGTAATGTGTTTATGTGGTTCTAGATTAATAAAAGCACTGTGGATTGTGATGTGTTTATGTGGTTCTAGATTAATAAAAGCACTGTGGATTGTAATGTGTTTATGTGGTTCTAGATTAATAAACGCACTGTGGATTGTAATGTGTTTATGTGGTTCTAGATTAATAAACGCACTGTGGATTGTAATGTGTTTATGTGGTTCTAGATTAATAAACAGACTGTGGATTGTGATGTGTTTATGTGGTTCTAGATTAATAAAAGCACTGTGGATTGTGATGTGTTTATGTGGATCTGGATTAATAAACAGACTGTGGATTGTGGATAATGTGTTTATGTGGTTCTAGATTAATAAAAGCACTGTGGATTGCAATGTGTTCATGTGGATCTGGATTAATAAACAGACTGTGGATTGTAATGTGTTTATGTGGTTCTAGATTAATAAAAGCAGTGTGGATTGTAATGTGTTTATGTGGATCTGGATTAATAAACAGACTGTGGATTGTAATGTGTTTATGTGGTTCTAGATTAATAAAAGTGGTGGATTGTAAGATTAATAAAAGCACTGTGGATTGTAATGTGTTTATGCGGTTCTAGATTAATTAAAGCACTGTGGATTGCAATGTGTTTATGTGGATCTGGATTAATAAACAGACTGTGGATTGTAATGTGTTTATGTGGTTCTAGATTAATAAAAGCACTGTGGATTGTAATGTGTTTATGTGGTTCTAGATTAATAAAAGCACTGTGGATTGTAATGTGTTTATGTGGTTCTAGATTAATAAAAGCACTGTGGATTGTAATGTGTTTATGTGGTTCTAGATTAATAAAAGCAGTGTGGATTGTAATGTGTTTATGTGGTTCTAGATTAATAAACGCACTGTGGATTGTAATGTGTTTATGTGGTTCTAGATTAATAAAAGCAGTGTGGATTGTGATGTGTTTATGTGGTTCTAGGTTAATAAGAGCAGCATGCATTGTAATGTTCAGCTGTTCCTGAGTGTGATGGCATGTGGGAAAAGGCTTCTCTGTAGCTGTTCTGGTTTCTTTGTCTTAGTTTGGCTACAGCGCTGGCCTGAGGGAAGACGCTGGAACAGGTGAGGGCCAGGTTGTGATGGATCAGTGATGATCTTCTCTGCACGCTTTCTGGTTCTGGAAGTGTGCAGATCCAACAGTGTGGGCAGCAGTGGTCTTCTCTGCAGACCTGATGATGCGCTGCAGTCTGTGAGTGTCCTGTTTAGTGGCTGAGCTGCCCCACACTAATGATGGATGTGCTGATAACAGATTCTATGGTGGCAGTGTAGAACTAGGTTCAGTTCTACCACCCACAAAATGCTGAGCCATACAACCAGTGCACCGCTATGTTAGCGGTTAGCTTGTTAGAAAGGGAAAGACAAATTTAATATAATACTTAAGATAACTTTCAGGCCTATGGGGTAGGGCTGGCCAATGTTTCTCATTACTGCGATAAATTGCTTTAAGATGATATGTCACAGTATGCTTTTCTGAGCATATTATGGATATTAACAACATTGAAAACATTTCCAGTCCTGCATTTATTGCTGAATTGGTACTTTGGTCTTTTTCAACTAAATAGATATTAGAAAACATTTAGCCAAATTGCCCACCTTTACTTCTGGGTTCACCTGCATCACAGGCAATGTAGGTCAAAATGAGCTTTACTCAACCTTGTGACTGATTAGCGTAATTAACCAGCCTTTAGCTTTACATAGTCAATTCAACCCAATGAGATACTATAGTGCAAACAAATATATAGAGACAGCTGGACTGTAATTCAATTACATGTATTTGGTACGTGTGTGACTGCCACTGTTAGGCTACATTTTAGTTGTTGTGTAATCATGCTAACATTAGCATGGTGCCCAAGTTGATTTGCTTTACAACTTGCCTAGTTTACATTAGCTACAACACAGTCCAGCTAGAATTATATACCACACACTCAACATTATATAGTACATGAAGATCTCATTATTGGGATTTCTGTCAACATTCTGTTTTTATTATTATATGCCAATTGCCTCCCTACTAGTTGCTCTCTGTACCTTTAATATCTGGAGTTGGCCACAGACAACAGGGATTGAATTCCTGACGGTAGGGCCAATGCTCAGCCAGTTTTGAATTTAACCAATCAGGTCATTCATTATCTGAAAGAATTAACAAACTACCACAGGACTCTATAAGCAGATCAAGGTTGTGTTCAGACCTGGCAGGTTTGCACCCTGGTACAATGGCCATGTTAGCGTGGTTTGGGAAAGGTAGTGAGCAGGTCGGCCTCAGTTTGCTTCTAAACCATCTCTAATTTGCTTAATTTGAATTACGAACGTGATACAGACCAAATACACCTAAATGGACAAAGTACACACAAGACAAGTTTTCAAAAATGGAAAAGACAAGTTTCTGAAGATTAAACCGAGCTGCCATTGGCCTTTTACAGAAATATAATATTGGATAAACTGCAACACAGGACTGCTACAAATAACCATGCTGGTTTATGTTCAAGTGTGTCATTTTAACAGAACCATTACATTTTTTTTCTTTTGATTCTTTGCTGTGTTGACCCCAGCTAGCAGGCAATGCTCCCAGAGCATGTTACCTAGTGTTCAGTTCTATTAAAGTTTTAAGGAAACTGTTTTATTCTAATGTTAAATAAGACACAACGTTTCAATTTCAGCGTTCAGATGATGTTCTGAGGATGTCGTCAGGACCACAGTTATGTTACATGATAGCAAAAGAAGAGTGTATTCTCAGCGCAACATTCAGAAAGTGGTTTATGAATGTTACTGAGGCCCGAGATGGCAAAGTTACTATTTGGTGCTGGTGTTTATGTGTGTGGGATGGGGTGGTGGCTGGTAATGCTTGGCCCCACATATTAATTAATAAAGAATAATAAAAGGGGGTGAATATAAACATGGGACAAAGTTAGCATCCAAATCTCCCTTCCCATCCTATCCTGCCATCTGGAGATATGTGATCTCGCCGCATAAAGCTAAGAATAGCCGTTCCAAAGTTCAGGAAGCGGTCAGTGTCACTTCCGCCATGGCTGGAGTAAACAAATCCCAGAGAAGGTATGGGATAACGAGGCGGCGATGACTCCATTACCAGCTCGCTCTCCACTGAAGGCCCCCTTCAGCCTGGCTGCTGCACACGAGTGGCCAGCGGCAAATCGATACACAAAACACAGAAATACCAGCAAGACGAATGGGCTCTGAATGAGGAAGTGAAGTGGGAAATGGATTTCTAAGTTGCCCTGGAAAGCATTTGCAAGTGGCATTTAAAACAGAGGGGGCTGAGGGAGAGACCACTCCTCTGCCCAAGTGCTGGATGTCCATTAGAATCTCATTCATTACACATGCTCCAGACCCTGCACGTGCTCTCTGCTTGTTGATTCCTTACTTAAGAGAATAATTGTGGGCTTCTGCTTAATGTCAAGTGTCAGTGCGCTATTGGAACTTGATCATTGAGTCTGCTGCAACATGCACGCAAGGTTGTAGCTCAATCACTAAGCCAATATCTGTATGGTAAATTAGCCTTAACCTCAAAAAATCCAAATACAAGACTCCATTGGCACAAAGGTGTTAAAGTATGCCTCAGTAAAACAGGCACAGCAATGCTGAAAAGAGATCCGGCTCCAGCAACCTCTAGAAGGCACGCTGTTTTATTGTTTCAGTCAAAAGAGTGCAAGCTCTAGCAATACCGACTGACTTATCGTATATGAATTCATGACTCTGCTCTTTACTGTGATGAAATGAGAGTTGACCCGACATGTGGAGAGCTGTAGGTTTATCTGACTGTCAAGGAAAGCCCTCAATTAGTTTCATTAGAACAAGGGCCACTTCCACTTCCCCAGTGCCATTGTCATTAATTAAAGCAATATTGTTGCTCCATTTTCAAGCAATTAATCTTTTCCTGTCACTCAACCTGGCATGGAGATGTCCTTAGATGTATCCTCAGAAAAAAAAGAAAAGAAAAGATTCAAAGCTTGAAAATTCTATGGTGAGTGAGGAATATGGGTATTACTGAGGGTTGCCTGGTCCCATGCCGTGTTTTTACCTCTACCTCTTGTTTTCGAGTGTCACCTTGCCTTAGTTTTAAGGGGCAGTGGTTTAAATCTTGCCCTACAAAATGGGGCGACCTTCCAAGATCCTGATCCGTCATCAGAAACATAAAACGGAAAGCTGATTTTTTGGCTACTAGGCTAAAAGCAGTGCTCTGTAGGCCAATATGCTGTAAAATCTAAGAAGCTGTTCAACAATCACTTCTTTCCATCCCACATTACATTCAAGGTGGAACAGGAAAACTTAAACAGTAAGCTAGGGAATACGAAGAACTTCAAATTTCACTAGCTCAACTTCGGCCATTTTCTAACCAGGGATTTGCACTTCTGCATCCCAAAACACTAAGCACCAAAAAGGCAGCCAGCCAGCAACACTTTGGTCAAATACTGAATGAATGTGTTATTTGTTTTATACACTTTACACCTGCCCTTCATAGTTTAGAGTTTAAAGTGTGAAATATATAAAAGACTAAAATGCACTGAACACTGTCTGGCACATTTATTTATTTTTACTTTCCTGTCCTTTCTAATTCCTTAGCTGTTTCCCCGCCAGGTTTAGAGTCCAGCACGGAGACTAGATACATTTGTTATAAAGATCAGGCACTGAAACTGATTTGGCTCAGTGGATTTGGCCCAGTGGTTTAGATAAGGAAGCATCCAGAGGAAACTTGCAGCCATGTTTCACAGCACAGAGCTGTAAATAAAAAGAATGTGAATAACCAGAGATGGAGAAAGAAAGTGCAGGCAGAACACAAACCAATTTCATTACAAAGGTCATCCAATATACAATATATATCCCCCTGGCAGTCCACTTTGAGTTCTGCAAATGGTTCCCCCCCTGTGCCTTATAGGAAGTGATGAGGTGAATGTAGATTTTTAGCATGCTTTTTTCTGAACTTTCTGCAGCGTTATAAGCTAATTCTTTCATAAGCCATGTAAGATAACATGTGATGTTGAGCCCAGTAATGCAGGATCAGACTGCATGACATTTTTTGTCTTTCATGACGTTTATTATAATTATGCAATCACAGTACCATAAACTTATCACATTTGGTCAGATGACTGACAGCACTATGCAAATCACTGATTATTTAACATGGAGGAGGATCAATAAATCATCAGTGATGCCGTGTGCTGCTGATGGTTGTATGCATCTACAAGGAAAAGGAAAGAAAGATTGTGGAGCTGTTCCTAGGCGTCATAAATCTGTCCTTCAAAGAGACCTTCGGGGTAACGAATGTGTTAACATGTCAAACACAGTTTCACTTTCACAAATTGGTATCAATTGGCCTTGTGGTTTTCCATCTGACTTCCATCTACAGCCACATTGCTGTTTTTTTCCTCTGTCCTGTTACACATGCTTACATATGTGTCAACATCAAGAAATACATAGTAGAAGCTTAAGCAGGAAAAAATCTGAGATGCTAGACTTTACCAAGGTATCGGTAAACATCCCAGATACTGTATCGCTAGTGATTACGTCACACCACTCTTGATTCCCAATGCTGGAAATGTGTTGGCTATGACAATCATGTCAAAATTTGACATAAGTCAGAGGTGAAATGTGAACCAACATGGCCTCATTTCTGCTAAACACGTTCTGTATTACATGTTCAAGTTAGATGTGGCTGATATCCCCCATTACCTGCTCATTCAATACCACGTTGTGCATTAATGTAAAAAAAAATGACATTTCAGACGCACATGATGTTGCTCAATGTGCTAAAAATATATAAAAGCAGGGCATCTATTACATCAGAAATGACAAAATCCCATTACTCACAGCATGCACTATTATTACAGGTATGGATTCCAACTTTGAATTCATCCTGAGGTAATTGAAGTTTTCTTTGTTGCTGAGAACGCTCCTGCTGAGCAAGGACTGGGCATCTATGCTGAAAGGCTAAGACTTTTAGAAACACAGGAAGTGTAGCCCAACAGCCAGGCTGCGTCTCCAATGGACAATGACAATTGGATTACGCTGTGTTCACCTTGCTCATATTTGTAATTCCTGCTTACAGTCTTCTCCGGTTCAGCTACGCGTGGAATTCTCCATGCTCTTCATTCAGTTTGATAGAGACGGTCTGTGACTATGCGATATCAGAATAGAATACCACTGTGTCCATGTGGGAGGACTACCAGTGACCCCTCTATCAGAATAGTCTCGCAGACGATGCCATGCACGTGCATCTAGCCACACGTGATATTCTAAAAATGTTGATTGTGAAAATACAACAAATCTGTCACTACTGGAAATGGAACTAGCTCTTCATAAGACGGACAAGCTACAGAAATGAACCAGATCCCACAAACACACACAGATCCCAATCTTATTATACACCTGTATCCTGTCAAGCAGTAACCATGCTGTGTACCTCTTATTGCTCCTTACATAAACATTTACATACTGTCATGATGCGTAACACAGCTCTACCCCCAAAACTGACTCCCGTAATCTATCAAACATGTTCACAGTGCATTGTTACAATATACCAGATGTCTTGAATAATGCTGAATAAATAACTTTGGCATATGTGGCACAACAGGGCTGTGCAGTATAACAACACTGACACATGTGCTAGGAGAAATTAATCCTGTGCAAACACATAAAACATCCATGTCGCATATGTGCAACAGATCCACATATCCAATATTCTGTGCTCATAGAGGCTGCAGTCAGTTATTCATAGTCAGTTATTCAGCAGCTGTTCTACAATATCAAACAACTAATACTCTTTTCTCAGCTGCCCATAGGGGAGATCCACAGTGCCAGGAAAAAGCAGCTGTTTGATGTCATGATGTGAATCTGTGTATGACTGCAGCCGTTAAAGCAGCAGTGTGTAACCTCTGGCGGGGAGCTTGTGTATCGCATGGTCTCTGCCATTGCCTCAGCCTTTTTTTTTTATTTGCTTCTTCATATTGTCATTACTTCGACGGTAAGGATTATATCACACCTCCATATATGCTTGCAGCATCCCAGACTCTACGAACTCCATTTTCCAGAACTCCCTCCAGTCTCATGCCTCTGTCACATGGCCCCCTCATCCAAACACAGACTATTTCTAAGAACTAGTGTTCACACCTGATCCTGCTCCTGTACTCTCAGTAGTTGCTCTGCAGTTTTACCATTGTTTGTATTCCTGCTTATTTTTATTTCCTGCTTATTTTTACTTCCTGCTTATTTTTATTTCCTGCTTATTTTTATTTTCATTTTTACATATATTTTTATATATTTATGTTTATTTTATTTATTTAAGTACTGCTGTCTGGGTAAAACTGGGTCCTTGGGTACCACAATTTCGTTCCATCCCATGTACCACATGTGATGCGAATGACAATAAAGTCTCCTTGAATCCTTGAATCCTTGAATGTCGTTTTCTTAGCGGCCTCTTCTCTGTTGCATTTCTGGTTTTTAACTTGTTCATGTTTTTTGGTTTGCTCTTCACTTCAGCCCCATTCTGCCTTTTGTTATCTACCCTTGCTTTGTACCCTGCTCTCACCCGTGACTCTGTTTATGTTCCTTCTGGTTTTGATCTGCAAATGTTTGGCTACTTACAGCCGTTTTACAGATTCAACCTCTTGTTTCTTGTTACAATTAACAATAAGTATGATTCTCCATTTGTCAAAATTTGTCAAACCTCTCACAACACAAGCTCTAGGAAATAATGTTAAAGTGCTAAAGATAATGGCATGGTGTGTCAGTGTAATATAGCAGTGTTAGCCTCACTTTAGTCATGTGCACAGCAGCCCATAATAAACCACTACAGTAACTCTACAGCTACAGTACTTCCAATTCCTTACAGTCATTTACTACACTCATTTTTTCCATTTCCTGTCAATACAGTCATTTTCCTGGAATGTGCAATGTGTAGAAAGGGCCAGAGTGCAGTGACCTCCTGCTCAGGAGTTCGTTGTGGAGTGCAGGTGTGGGCGTTTTGCGTTGTCTATACCAGTGGTAATGACCACTTTACCTGTGTTATTGCGTGGTCAGCTAATAACACAAAATTAGGTACTGTAAGTACAAATGTTAAAATGAAGGTTAAACTACATGTACATGCCCCCCACCCCACCCCACATATCTCCAGCATCACTGACCACATGCCAGTTTGAGAACCACAGGTCTGCTGCCAATTCTAGAACCTCTACCATCACTGTGCCTGTTTATTCCTGAAGCTAGGCCTCAGTAACGACATACATAACCTGTACAGTGTTGTTTACCTTATGCTAAAGTGTTTGAGGGTGGAAAACATCAGATATGTCAAGACCAACTGCGGTAAGCGATGCATAATGGAGGCCGAAAGTGGTACTAACATACATAGTGAGATGAAAATGTAGGGCTCAAACGTACAAGTGAAACCCTTCTCATGCCTATTTCTAGAGATGTAAGTGTTTGAAGCTAAAGCATGTTTGAGAGTCCACAGTGCTGACTATGAAGTAATGTTGTTACAGCGTTAGTGGGAAGAAGCTGGCCTCCTTCAAAAAAAAAAAAAGAACAACTGAAGAAAAACATTTCAGTAATATTCCCCAAATGTGCTGAGCATCTCTGAGGCTGGCCTGCATATATGCTGAGGTGAGCCCGGCGAAATGTGCCTTGTAAGAGGTTTTCAAAGCGCCTCTTGTCTTGGTGAGAAATGATAATGTGATCTGTGGCATGTGAATTTAGCAATTTCAGAGCTGCATCAAATGGAATAAAAGGGAAATAAAAGCTCCGGCAGAAGCGTTGAACTTATTTATTATTAGCAGGCTCTTCAAGCATGCCAGATTCATAAAGTTTTCATTTTCATTCACTTAACGCGAGCAGGAGACAAAGAACAGTGTTATTAAATCTTAACAATAACAAAGTTTGCTGTTTAAAAGTAAAGGCCGATGCAACACACACTCACTCTCTCTCTCTACCCTGGCACACAATTTGAAAATATTCTTACCCCCACCCTGAACTCCTGCATGTCACCTCATTTATCTCTGGGTGAAATTCCCTCTTGGCCCTGCGCTGGACTTAATCCATTATCTAACTCCCACAGAAACAATCCAGCCGACTGCAGAGCCGCAGACGGGGCACTGAGCTGAGAAGAAGACCCTAACCTTTCAGCCAGCTCCTCTCGAAACACACATAACGTCTGAGTCCACACAGCATGTAAATCATGCCGCCACTGCTGGCACGTCCTCGCCAGAGCTGCGCCGAGTCCATTTCATTCGCTTTAATTAATGTCATCTAATTCCCTCCTCCATTTCTTAATTGTGTCAGCATTCTTTGAGCAAAATCACAATGTATAATGGCTGCCAGTGGAAACATCTGACCCGGCCGCTGATTGAAAACCTCAAGCCGATGGGGAGGCATTGTCTACAGAGAGCTGCTTAAAGCTGCTATTCCTCGGCTACCAGCGTGTGAAGGGGCCCACCTGGAATCAACTCTGAAAGCAATGGGTTTGTGTTTAAGGTCTTAAGAGGTACCCCGCTCATATCTTTCTCAATAATACTCTTTAAATACACTTGAATTACCCCTTTTTTAATTGAACTCAACCTCATGGAAAGAAAAACAGAATAACTCTCTTAGAGCTGCCAATTTAAAATCTGTTTTACCATCTGCTTATATTAAGTGCCATGCCTCATCCCATAGCATTTAACACAATGCAGTATAGTGTATATGAATAGAGCTTATTTTAGCAATAGATATCACAATACATTTTGACTACAGAATAAACTACTGACATTCTTACTAACTCATCAATCAGTGATTTTTGTATTTAAAGTTTCACCAAAAATTACATTTAAATACTAAAAATAAACATGATCATAAATAAACATGCATTTGCCTATAACACATTTAAAAAACCCACAAGAATGTTTTGCTCAAGCATGGAAACCCATTTGCCCATGTTACTTTCATTTGGGAGCCCCAGTCAAGGAAGTTGTGTTGTCTGAGCTATTACTGCTCCTGGATGCTTTCATTGCTGTTGTCTGTTGACTAGGGCAGATCTAGCAGGACATCATTTCACATAACTGGCTTGTGGCAAAAGTGATATCCTACTTAAGTGCAACTTTTACAGGAACTAGGCTCATAAGTAGGTGGAATCTCCTTCATCAAGGCCATAGCTATGTGATTGATTGTCTTAGTCTCTCTCTCTATCTCTCTCCTCAAATATATACATATACAACAATACTTTTTCATTGTTTTAGAAGAATATTTGAACAGAAATCTGCTTTTATATACAGAAACCTCAATATAAAATGATTTTGTTCTTACACTTAAAATTCTTACACTGAAAGCTGAAAGCAAAGCAATGTTTATTAAACAGACTGGTAGTACAAGACAGCAGCAACAGGATCAAAGCAGACATAACCAAGGGGCAAGGACAGAGTCAGAGTAAGACAACAGGCATAGGTCAAAACCACGTAAACAGTCAGACCAGCAACCGCACCAAAAGAGGAAGAACAAAAGAGTCAACCAGAAAGTCAAGATAGAGTCAAACCTGAGAAGCTAACAAGAAGAACAACAGGGAGAAATGCTCAGTGTAAGACAGGATCATTTATGAAAACAGATTAAATGGCAAACAGGTGAGAGGGGAACCAGCAGGCATGACAGAATGTAATTCTGAGCTTTGATTGTCTCACAGCACCAGCAGAGAAAAATATTATATTAATGATCATTTGTAAATAATCATTAATATCATCTTTCACCCCCACTCCAAACTTCTCTACCACTTGGAAATGTCCAACTAGTTTAAAGAGCCTTTGCAACACCTTGTCCATATATGTCTTTGATCTAAATGTATCTGATTAGATTTTATTCTAAACTGTCAGTTTAACATCTGCCTTTCTGAGGGACTCATTTAATCTTTATTAGTGGGTTGATGAGGTGTAAAAAGTAAACTAATACTACACTCAAGCACACTGACCAAAACTTAAATGAATGACACTTGAATGAATGGCATCGCACTCAATATAAACATTATTGATTACACCAATGATAAAACATTAAACTCAGCTCTTGGTCAGCAAGTGACAATCATATTTAAAGATCTTACTATGAGCATTATAATAGAATAATCAAAGCACTTCATACATTGCAAAAAACATAGTACTGGTATCATCAAGCATCATGCAGATGTCAGGCACCTGGTTCAGATGATTGTAGTTCTGCAAATGGCTTCTGAGCATTTTTAGGCTGGGTGTTTTTTTACTGGCCTTCATAGATAAAATATATCAACATTAGTGTTGACATTATTAAGCGTCACACGTGTAAAATACTTTTTAATCAAATTTCTCTTGCCAAATATGACCCAAATGGTTTGACCCAGATTATTTTGTGAACCCCCTGGAGCTCATTTTAATGGAAATGGGAAAATAAAAACCATCAGCGAGGGAACCTGCTCAGTGTTAGCTACAATTCATTGTTGTGTTTTTTTGCTGGTAGGCTTATTAATGGAGGTGCTTCTTTGTGGCAAGTCTGTGCAAACAGAGCCAGTTTTATTCAGGTGCCCCGCCCCTGCCAGTATAGTCACTGCCACTTCAGCTCAGTATGAAGAAGACTAAGCTTATTCCAACAGGAAAGACCACTCATTTTGCAAATGATGGAGAAGATGTAGGTAGCATTTGCTAATGATCACTTACAACAAAAGACTAGCCAATGGAAACAAGGAACCTGTCTATTCAACTGTGTCAGGGGAGAGGTGGCGTCACTACCTTCCACTCCAATAGTGGGAACGTGCTCTCTATTGATCATGCACAGATGTGCAGGATCAGAACCCAGTAAACAAAGTTCAGCCGCTGACGTCTAAAAAGTGTTTAAATGTAGTCACATATGTGATTTCAATGTTGTACTGGGAAGGCAGGGCATCGTTCCTTCATAAACTGAAGGCTGTATTTGAAATGGCACACTACTATACTGCACACTACATACTACAGTAGTATGTACTGCGTGCTTCACACTGCCCTACACCTACTGTGTCTAGTATGCAGTTCAGTAACAAGTTTTGACCTACAGTGTAGCATACTAATATAGACACATAACCAGGTACCTCACATTTACCTCAGAGCTGTTATTACTGTATCCGTTGTTTGGAGCTTGCTGCTGCTAGCACTGCTCATTTCACTAGAAGTATGTGTAGCCTAGTTGTTAACTACTCTCTGCTAAAAGCAAGTTCATCTTTTATTAATCTTCAGACCTGTATATTTTAACTTTCTGAGGCTCATTCTGATAAAAACATACACAACTACAATCACTGCACCCACATTTATACTCAGAGTTGCTTGGCTGCTTTTGCTCCCCATTTTCTCTGGCTGCAGCAGAGTTGGTGAGACCACAGTGTAAGCCTCACACTGATGTTACATTTTGGTTCATTTGTTCCATTAATGTATAAATAAAGTGAACATGGTGACTCGTGCTGTGTGTGTCTGTGTATGTGTCTTTGGGTTTTTGTGTCAGTCAGTGTGCCGGGTCGGGCCAGACAATGGAAATACGAAACTGGACTATCCAGCAAGTTGACTTTCTTAAACAATCCCTCATGCACACCATATGGCAAAATATTGTAAATAGAAATGACGAGTTTGTCTACAGCTCTGGAAATAATCAAGAGACCACTCCAGTTTCTTCTTAAATCAGCATCTCTACATGTACAGCAGGTTCTTAGTGAGGAACAGAAGGTTTGGTTCTAGCTTCCCTGGCAGATACAGTGAGCGTCTGGTTCATAAGAAGAAGCTTAAGCAGCAAACACACAGGACAACACAGCTACAGACTGGCAGAGGGCCATCTATTGACCAAGATGAGCGCCACCTCATTCAAATACAGTATTTTATCTGGAATTTATCTGGGAGATATGTGTCCAGTAGTGTATAGAATAAAACAAAACTGCTCATTTTGGCCTAACACAAACCCAAAAACAGTACAACTACAGAAACGGATCATTTTGGCCTAACACAAACCCAAAAACAGTACAACTACAGAGACGTATCATTTTGGCTTAACACAAACCCAGAAACTAAATCAGTAAAACTGATCATTTTGAGGTGGTCTTTTATATTTTTCCAGACCTGTATATTCAGACAGTCAAATTTATACTCATTTTCTACAACGGCTTCAGTGCTGTCTTAGCATTGTTTCGTTTCCTTGGCATGTCTGTAGTCAAACTTGGAAAATGTATAAAAATAGAATAAACACACAGAGATAACACCTACACAATAACACCTACAGGCCATCTGGGAAGCCTTCCTAACCCCAACACCTTCACATGCTCAGAAGCTTACATCTACTAGACTTCCCCGAACCAGAAGCCCAGCTTATACAGGATGGGTAAGTATGCCTTATGTAATGCCTCACCACATCCTCTTTATCAGAAACCACACCTACTAATATAAAACAGTCCACTGACTGACCACATTATGAGGTCCATGTACCTTAAAGATCCACTACATGCTCACTCGACAGTTCCCAGCAGGTACACTGACATGGTCGTGGCATTATTATGTGGTGCTGCTGTATTAGGCACAACTAATGGAGAATGGGAGTGGTCCACCAAACAGAAATATCCAAAAGTGGCCTTTGACAGGGGGTTTTGAGGATAACACAAACTGTGCATCAGCAAATGAGCTACAGTCCACATTCAGAGGGGAACCCTCAGGGCTTTTAAGACCTTCAGAGAAGACCTAATGATTTCTGTTAAGTAAAGACCATGTGTGTAATTTCCAGCTCCTTTTTAATTCTCCTTTCTCCTGGTTTAATAAAGGAGCTTCAAGGCTACTGTGTGCAAAGCTCTTCTCCTGGCAAAAAAGTTGAACATTTGTTGTTATTTAATGTTGTTAATGTTGTCATTGTGTTACTATGAGATGTCTGTTTGGGTTATTTGTGTTTAATTGTGGTGGGCTGTGAGTTGTTTTGTGTTGGGGGTTGGCCACCATGGAGTGGGAGCATATGGTTCATGGTGACCTCCCTCTGGGTTTTGCTTGATGAATGTGTCTTTTCTGCTGGTGTAAATAAAGAACACTTCTCGTAGCAGAAATTGTGGCATGTCCCATGCATCCTTCTTTCGCCATGACCGTTCAATAGAGTCATTGTGCTTGTTGTACAACCACAACCATCTGTGAGTAATAAATAGTAATAAAACAGTTAGTGTCATGGTGTTGAAGTGGTTAGGTTTTACTGTTTATTCCAGTTTTCTTCTGTGGGCCACATGCAGACATTAAAAATAGGTGCCCCTGCTATTCTGTAGATGGCATGACAGTGGCTCACTGTTTGCACTTTGCACCGTAATGCAAACAATGCAAATAATGTCTATGAAACTGGCCATACTCAGATCCATCTGCTTCTTCATGAAGAACCACTACTCAATATCCTTCATTGTTTTCATGGTTCCTTTTCACAGGTGGTCTAAAGCATTTTTGCTCTATTCCTCATAAACTGTTCTATAAATTTTACCATATTAGATTTTGACATTAATAAGGTAGCCGTATTCTGGAACAAATAGAATGGAGGCTCCACATTATAGTTTGTGCATCCATGTTTGAATGTATATCATGTAGGAATGCACATGAAATTTTTGTTTTGAAACTCCAAACTCTGAATTTCCAAACTCAAGACCCAGGTTTAATGTTGTTTCACATTGTTTCACGTTGTTCTGTCAATCTGTCAATGGTACCCAGCCATGGATGTAGCATTTCTAGAGTTTCTACCTGTATCACCTGTGCTGGCTTTACTTTATTCAAATCTGTACATCAGTTCCACATCAATAAAACATGTTATATCAGCACAAATGTTTCCTTCAATGAATTCAGTGTCGGCAATAAAGAGGAATTGTTTCTTAATTTCTAAAATGGAAAAGCTGTCGTGTTGAGGGGCGGGGTGGTCTATTCTGCACATTGCTTACCACTAAAGACAACAGAATGTTGCTGCTGCGCAAAAAAAAAAAAAGATGAATTAATTATTGATTAATTAACAGCTAATGTGTGCCCTAATGGTAAAGTGTTACCAAAATCAGTAGCCATTGAGTGGACAGTTTACAGTAAAATCTATCTGTTATAATGTTTCCATCTATGACATGCACAAGGAAGGTAGGCGGTTAGCCTCAGAAGAATCTGAAGTTTGACAAGAATCACCCAAGTATGATCTGAGCCAAGATTATAGCCATGATAAAGAATCATGTCTGAAGAGCAGGCATGTTTGACACCGGCAGCTAGCTGTTCAGGAAGGAGATGAATCTCTGCATGGTTCTAGGCATGAAATGGAGCGCTGTGTAGGATGATGTAAAGCAGAAAATGCAGGGTGATTTCTTCTCAGCACAAGTAGGTGTTTTACATTAAAGCAAGGCCCAGGTACCTGCTGAGAGTGAGTGATAATCTGTGCTGTTTTGTCCCACTCATTATTCCGAACGGAGGATGGCCCATTACATTTCATTACCTGCACTTTATTATGTGTTATAATCGGGCCCGCAGGTTCGCTGTACTGTTGGAGCTCTGGTGATAAAACACAACTCTGCACAGTACACACAAAAAACCCTCTGTGTAAGCTTTCGCCTCTCCTACCTGAGTGTTTCTATCTCCGTTACAGATTTTAATTTGTCTTTCCTGTCCGAACTGCCTCCTCAAGGCTGGCAGTGTAGTGCTGCTGTGTGTAAGTGATTAATCAGGGCCAGTGGAAGTGGGTGTAATGGTGTTGAAGCACCTCACTTTATGGTATTACCCCTAACGTCCACTCACCACTGCTGCGAGATGCTTCACATTAGCAGATTCTTCAGTTGCAGTTTGAAACAGCATGCTTTTACTATAGTGAGAGAAAGAGAACATTCCAGAAGATGATCCAGTCTTCTGGCATTGGCTTTAACTTGGACTTAATGCATGACGAATCTGATTGAAATAATTCATTACATTTTAATACACCTGGCACACCAATGTAACTTCTAGCCAATATGCCATGCTTACACGCTAATAAGTTCTCAACCAGGCAGTGAGTACCATACTATGGGATATAAATTCAGCACTTCATTGCAAAGCAGGGAAAGATTCATTTATATAGGACATTGCATAAACAAAGGCAGGTCAAGGTGCTTGGCATCAGAGAAGGTGACATTATAGACACCATAGAATGCATTTATTCAGTGTTTTAAATTGTTTCTGTTGTCCAGTCAGATATGATAATACATGCCCATTTACAAACCTAGATTTGACTCTGTCATGCCTGCTGGCTCTATTCTCACTCCAGAACTCCTGGACTCCATCTCTGCTCTGATTGGCTGGTTTACAGTGAGACACCATCACATAGGAGCAACATGTCAAAACTGACACGAAAATTAAAAGAAACCTTCATTTAACTGGCTAGTAGCTAATTCAGCCTATACTAGCTACTGTTGGACAATCCAGTACTTGAGTAAAAGTTGAAATACCTATGATAGAATACTCCTCCCTTTAGACCTCCACTTGAGTAGAAGTGCTAAAGTATTTGGCTTCAAATGTACTTAAGTATGAAGAGTAAAAGTACAATGATTTATTAAGGCTCTAATGTCCTATTATTTTTTTTTTGTAACAAGACTCCTAATAAACTCATTTTAGGTGATAAAACTCAAGTGTCCCTCTCAGTCCGCCAGTCTTTAATGTAAGGTCATGTCAGGAACAAAGAACCAGGACCGATGCACGCAGAGCTAAAAGTCAAATGGGCTTTATTAAGCACGCGAGTACACAAGCAGCGAGGCAACCAAGGTGGAAGGGCTAGGCAAGACAATGGTCAAAGTTACAAACAAAGGTCGATAGCCAGAGAGTAGAACAAGAGAGAAAACCAACAAGGGATAAGCAAAAGAAGAGGTCAAAGCCAAAGGGAGTCAAAAAAGCCGGAGTCAGGATAAACAGAGGAGAACCGCTCAGAGATGCAAACTAGGTTTGGCAAAACTTTGCAATAAGGAAGTGTTTGAGAGGAGTATATATACTGAGGCTACGTGGATGCAGCTGGCTAAAACTCAGGTGACCTAGAGCAGTGCTGATTGGATGGCTGGGGACATGTGGGTGTGATGTCATCGGATGATGCACTCTGGGAAATGGGGTCCAGGAGAGCAGAGGAGCTGGGGAAACCCGGAAGAGTAACAGGTCATTAATTAGTCTGAGATTGATGTCTATTGACATTATCATAAGCACAGAACACTGAAGGAAAACTATTTCTATTAGTTAGAACCTATTCTGTACAACAGCTAAAAACTGTCCTTTCTTCAGTCTTATCAGTGTGAAACACTGAGCAAAGCCTGCTCAATATTGTCCACGGTTTGTGAAACTGTCCAGACTGAAATGTCTAGGGTGAAGATAACTTCAGCCTGGTTTAAAGATGAACACCAACCATGCCCATTGACAGTTCCTTGGAAAGCGTGCCACAGCTTGGAATCACAGTTTTCTCCACATTTCCATCATTTTTGTGCTTGTAAATAGCACATAAATATCGATGTTAGATAATCAGTCTGTGAAAGACTTGTTACAAGAAGCCATGTTGAATTTGACAGGTTGTTGCAGGAATGTGCTTTTGTACAAAGCAATGCAATACTGAGTGTAAGGAAAGTGCTTGATGTCAAAGACACATGATAACTGAGGTCTTAAGTCTGAACATTCTGACGTCTTCTGGCAGCTGACTCCAGCATAGCAGGTAAATGCCTTGCTTGGCTCTAATTCTAAGCACTCCTGGCTGACAAGTTCGAGTGATCTGTTAGGTTTGTATTCTGCCAGTAGATAAGGGATATATCTTGGACCTAAGCCACTGAGTGATTTATAGACACGTAGCAACACTTTAAAATCAATTCTGTGACTAACTGGCAGCAAGTGTCACTTCTCTTTGTCTTGGTTAGCACTCTAGCTGGTGTGTTTTGAATAAGCTGTAGCTGTCTAATGGTCTATTTGGGGAGACGGGGAAGGAGACAGTCGCAGTAGTCTCGAAGGAGAAGTATATCATTTTCTTGAACATAGAATTATAGATTCTATACACAGAATAGATTTCGGGCCATCTTTGTATTTCCCAGTGGATATGACAGTAAGAGGCTGAATTTGCTTCAAATGCTGCCTGAAAGCAACATTACATAAGGCTTCTTTCTTTTCTCCAGCTACACCTCTATAAAATGAACATGCCAAAAAGGGTGATGCCATAGACCCTAAACAACCGTTTAAAGAACACTTCTTTAAACGAATCAGACTTGTAAATGAGATTTGTGAGTGTGAGGAATCATTTCAAAGGCCAAAAGTACTACACCTATTAATAGATGCAAAAAGTTCATTTTTACATATTTTCCATAAGAATTAAACTGTTTACTGTATGACTAATATATCGTCGCTGTCCAAAGAAAAACATGTATCTCCATTTTTGTTGATTTTTACTTTTTTGCCTTGTTTGATCACATGAGCCACTGTTTACACTGTGTAGAGATTTCATGAAGAATGGACCAACAGAAATGGCCCAAAGCTGCTTAGAAAGACGTCTGGTTCCATTGACTTCCATTCAAATTAAAGGAGGTTTTTGGCCTCTCCTATAAAGCTGCCATTTTGGAGATACCTGTTTTTCTTTGGACAACAACGATATGTAAATGATCTCTGTTCTGATTGGTTCAAAAAACTTATTACAAAGCAACTGTCAGAGACAAACTGCTTTAGGATCAATATTGAGTAGGCAGATGTATGTAAATGTGTTTACATTCAAGATATCAGCAGTGCACTGCAGCAATGAATTCAAAATGAACTTAATGAAGTGGCTGGTGTGTGCACTGTACGAACTGAGGTAGGACACTGTTTGAAACTTAGTTTACATACTACATCACTTTATATTTAAAAAAGCAAAACCATTTTTTATTCACTAATATGGGACATTATGCTACACAGCTAGCCTGTACCCTGCATTTTCTAGCATTATGACTCCCTTCAAGAAAGATCCCTCAAATTTTATGTACATGAGCATGTTCCATACATTTTTATATTCTTTAGTGACTTTAAAAGCATTATAAGATAATTGAGCTCAGTTCTGATTGGCCGACTTGTAGTGAGCCTTTTCCGGAAGGCACTCTGGCCTGAAACACTCTTTAGAACATCATTAAGAATGAGCTAAGCTAGTCTGCTGTAGGCTGAATGACTAAATGAATGTTGTGCTGTTGGATACCAAAATAGAAATGGAAAATGAATGACCCTCATTTTTCTAAAATACCATTCTTGAAGATGCCCTGTGAGGCAAAACACAGAAATGTACACTGGCCTTGAAAAGCAGTGTGGCTTTAGCATGACCCTAACCTGCGATAATAAGCCTACATTAGAGCACGGATTTATGTAAACCACAGCTATTAACATATCCATATCTATACGGGATACTGTATTAGCCCCACAGCTTTTACCTAACAGCATTAGCCCCATATTAGCCTTACGGCATGAAATAATATAATATTTTTACAAACAGCCAGATAATAGTAACAGCAGTAGTCCTAGTGATTTAGTACAGTACAGCTGGGTTTATGTCCCACAGATTTCAGTATTCAAGGACTAACATGTGACCAAAAGATTTGTAGGCCTCAAGTTTTTCTTTTATATAGGCACTGAGATTCTCCACAGGTAAACAAAGATGTCTGGCCACTGTAACCTTTGGCCTTTTAGTTTGTTTCATGACCCACTGACCTGACAGCAAATGTGGGTCTGGAAAACTCCACCATTGCTTGTAAATGTCTTCTGCTGGCCAACCATTGTAATATATGGAGAAAGCATCAGGATGGTCCTGTAACAGAGCTCTCGTCCGTTCCATGGGAAGAAAGAATTTATAATGGATACTGTGGGTTTAAAGGAGTTTGTCTCACCTGTTTCTTACAGCATGCCGGCAGCCGGCCATAAGCCGAAGGACCCGAGCCCCGAGTTCTGCTGGGATATGTAGTCTAGGGGTGGGATCACAATTGGATCGTTCCATTTCCCATGCTAAACAGGGGGGGCAGGTTATATGGCTTCTTTGGACAGGTTAAGGATGAATGTTTCCAGTTTTAAATTGACCTGTAACTTACCTGTAGTTGGGCTAATCCAACAGCTTAATGGCTATTTAAATAGCAGACCGCAGCCATTTTGGGAGGACCGGCTTGGTAGGTGTATGTGTTTTTTTTTTTGTTTTTTTGTTTGGGTGCATCTGTGCTATGTTTGAAAACCTATTGGATATATTTGTATCCACTTGTTTAGTTAATTTGTTTGTTTTTTTTTTAAATCTCAGCAATATACTGAAATGTTCCTTTATTGAATATTTCTATTTTCCTACAACTCACACCACTACACTGTCACACAGAAAATGGTCTATAGGTGGATACATATCCAATTGTGTTGGTTTTCTTTACATCATCAAAGCAATGAATTCAAAAGGCGCTGCTTAGTTTCCATATATGGACTGTATGAATTGGGGAGTGAACGGTTGCATTCTGGCATTTGGCATACTTTGAGAGTTGGCATACTACATCAAACACTTATTTAGAAAAAGAAAAGCGGGGATAATTTGGTTTTCCATGACATAGGCCCTGTAAAGGTTTTTTTCCTAGGAGCAAAGAACCATTTAGAAACCTTTATTTTTGTATAAAGTGGGTTCCTTTATTTCCTTACAATTTGACAGTCAGGCAGTGAATCTCCATGCCTTGAATGTGCTATCACCTCATTCTGAGCTAAATTGCACTCTGGGGTATGGCACTGCTCCGTATCTGCTCGTGCTTAAGACTCAGACAGCTCAGAGAGATGACACAGAGGAGGGGGATCTCCTCTTTCATGGGGAGGTGACAGCAAACGGGACAAGATCGCTTAGCGCACGGAGTGGTGACACTGAGGAGGCCTGACAGACCGGCCCTCTGTCAGCAGATGGGAGCCATCTATAATTCAGGATAGAGGCTGTTGCTGTTTCATTTCGAATCCCATCACCGCCGTTCTTCTCCGAGATGCTGTGCGAGAATGCAGCAGGCAGCTGGAGGTCCACCTCTTCCCTTCCAGTACGGCGCTCAAATAGGTAGAACTGCTGGAGACACACCCGCCAAAGATCTTTAACCTATTAACCTTTACACATCCACCAGCAGGGCCAGAATTACTCAGTCGTTTAGCACGGTTCACTACCAGTTAGTAAATAACAAGCATGATGTGTGCGTCTGTGATGTTGAAGGGGTTAAACAAGCTATACATTTAAGTGTATTTAGTTTGGTTTTTACCACATACAAACTAAACTGTTGCCAAAAATAAGAAAATGAAAGAGAAATTGTGATGTAATATAATTGTAATAAACTGTAATGTATCTGATTCATGTGGGATTTATGTACACATGTTAAATATTGTAAAAGTTTTTTCAGTGTTGTATTAATATCGCAGACACAGACAATTACAGACACAAGCATTCTGCACACACAGCTCTCCGTAGAAAAACATTGTCAGAAGAGAATGTGATGTTCTACAGCAGCAGCACATCAACCTAAGGCCACCACGTCCAATACCAAGCAGCATTATAAAGAAGCCCATTATTAAAAAAATAATAATTACTTTCTTACTAATTACTTTCTTTTTCTCTTTCTTTCTTCTTTTCGCAGTTTCAGTTTCCAGCAGGTTATGAATTCAGTTACTAAATACTATATACTAGCTACTTTGTACAGCCATTATTTTGAGATACTGTGTCAACATTTGAGGAAATAAGTAGTTATTTTTAGATTAGATATTTTTCTTGATATTTTGAGCAAATAAGATGTTAAAATCAATATTTAAAGTTTTTTTTTTTTTGATATTCGAGAAATAAATTATGTATACAAAAACAATTGCACCCAGAAGGAGGTGTCAGATAGCAATGCTGTTGGGAAGGAAGATAAATGTTACCAGGAACAATAAATAACGACACATTTAGACTGATATAGGCACTGAATGACCTGTTAATGCTCTTGTGGGTAAATGCAATCAAATCTCACAGAAATGTTGCAACACCAAGTGTGAAGCATCACCCGGGACAGTGAAGGTTGTCACTGTGGTAAATGAGGACAAACTCCCTATTAATATGCTTGGTTTCAGGAAAATGTCTTAGATAAGCACGATAAGAACCTTACAGTCTAAGCACTGGCATCATCACTGTGCTGGATGTGGGGCAGACAGGGGACTGTGCATGCCCACAGTGTCAGTGTGTGAAGGTCGCAAGGGCGTCTGCAATAACACCACACTCTCGTTAATGCACTTTCCCTCTGCCCTGCCACAGTCTGCCACCTGTATTTAACACGTCTCTCCTCTCTCCCCTCTTCTGAGCACCAGTGTGTTTATGTGTGTGTGGGTAGAGAGAGGCCTGCATCTGTCCCCTCTCTCTTTCTCTCTTAGCCTACAGGAGCAGCTGGATGTTGGCCCCGGCACGCACAGGCTAATGAAATATTAACGCCTCTCTAACCCACCAGCCCAACCCCACAACCCAGGGCTGCAGCTTGTACGGCCCCCTCCAAAGTGGTTACATTCTCACTCCCTCCATCCTCAGAACATTTAAAGCTAAACTGGAGTATTAAGGTTGGTTTCTCCCCACAGATGAAGTGTAGCTCTACAGATAAAGGCTTTTGTGAAGTGCTTCTGTGAATGTGGAATTGCCACTGGCTATTTAACTCGTATGTGCCTTTGGGTTAAACAAGCCACTAACAAAACATGATTGTGTTATTGACTCTCCAGTCAAAATAAAACGTGTACAATTGCTTCATGAGTTGTGAATATGCCTGCTGGCATCCTACAGCAGTGCGGCAGTAATCTATGGCAGAGGTATATATATATACATATATATAAATATTATAAAATGTACTAAAACGATAAACAGAGTGACAAGAAATTACTTTTTTGATGGTTTGTCAAAAACGTCTGTGTTGAGGTGTGACACCTCATCTTTATATTTGTTTAAAATATGAATTTGACAAAATTAATCATTACAACAGAGAGAACTGATCACTCAAACAGAAATGACTGATCAGATGAGGTATTATAGTTAGCAAATCTATAGATACCTTACCTGAAGTGGCATCTTTTTTTTTTACTGACTAAACCTTGATAGCAAATGACTGTTGGCCCATTAATGGCACAGCTGGTGGTCCACTGGTGAATTGCTCCTTGTTTTCTGGGTGGCCCATTAAACAAAATATCTTTTTTTATCACTCATTTACCACTATGATTTCAAGCTGATTTTGTACTTTCTATATTCTTCATAAATTAGTTTAGCAAGCCATTTGTCAATGTCAGCAACAGCATTTTCAACAAATCATTTTATATGTGATATTTATTTTTTTCTCTTTTTTTCATATTTGTGTTAGTATATTTTCTAAGATTAATATTATTAGGCTCCCTTTTCTGAGGGACAATAATCGAACAGCCAACAGGGTGCCAACCTTATTAAGCCAGTGGTCCGATATATGCTCGTCATCTGAGAAGGGTTAAAACATCAATCAAGACACAATCACTGTGTACCAAGAGTATACATGCTAAGAATTGCATCAGAATTGGATGACACCATAGGGATTCCCACTGGCTGAATGAAGTACTGTGAGGTGCATGCAGGATATTGAGAACAGTGACAACTGAAACATTAAAACGGTATGATATATGTATATGTGTGTTTATATATATATATATATATATATATATATATATATATATATATATATATATATAAACACACATATACATATATGTAAATATATATACATATCAGCTTTTAACACATACAACCTCAAATTTATTACCGTCTCCACATCCAGTTCCAGGCTTAATTCAATAAAAAATAACAGGAGCAGTGAACGTGCGCGAGCATCTTACATCCATTCCCTGCACTCGTTTTAGTGTAAACTACACATCCCAGAATCTCCCGTTCCTATACAGGTCACATGACCAGGAAGACGCGCAGGTGGTTGGTCATGTGACGTTAGCCTGGGCTGAATCTGGCTGCTGCTTTTTGCGTCTGATGTGAGTGCTAAGGCTAAGTGCTCATTCAAGGAAACAAAGGTAATGTCTGAGAATCCTTTCGCCTCTGCTGTGTTTCTCTCATTACACTGATCGTGCAGGCAGGGGGAGGGGAGTCGGGGATGATGGAGGAGGCGGAAGCAGGGAAAGGAAAGGGAGGAAAGGCCAGGGAGGATGTTCTCTCTCTCTTTCTCTCTTCCCTAGGAGTGAGTGTGCTACTGCTACAGCATCCAGGACCAGCGATGTGCGGGTGCTATATGCGTGGAGGTCCGTGTCAGGATGAACACAGTAATGGCCTCAGGGATGGAGGCCAAGGCAGTGCTGTTGTAGTCGTTGAATGGGGTTCTGGTTGCTCAGCATCAGCATCAGCATCACTCACTTCCTTATCCACATCTCCCTCAGCTGGTCAGGCACATACACAATCACACGCTGACTCCTTCTGCCCAGTTAACTAAGCAGTGAGGAGGAAAGAAGTCAGTTGTGCATGTTGCTGTTTAGCTGACCTTAACAAGCAGTTGCAGGATCCAGACTGAAGGTGTGCAAAGCCTTCTGCATTATATCCCTACAATAAAGAACTGTAGTGGTGCCATAAAGGGTTCTGCGGTCCTCTAATACCTCTCTAATGATGTCTGATATTTTACTGTATATAATGTTTTTGTAGGCACTCACGTAGGATTATAGATCTATTTCATATTGGATCATATGGTATCTATAAATCTTATAGAAATGTAGACATATGGATAAATAGATAGATAGATAGATAGATAGATAGATAGATAGATAGATAGGCCATATGATCACATATGAAATAGATCTATAATAATATGAGTGGTAGTATTATATATAGATATATAAGATTTATAGTTACACTATATATCTCCCTACTGTGAGAACAAAACACTGAGCCTCCAAAATGCTAACTGTGCTTGTGACCATTTCATTTAGTCTACTTGTCATAAAATGTAAAGAACAACAGGCATTTAGTCACTGATTGGATAAGCAGAGAAATGTATGTATTTATTTATTTATTTGTTTATTTTTATATTTTAGACCGATGTATATGAGTACCTACTAAGGATTAAGTAGTCAGCAGTGTATATTGTTAAAATAAAATGCTAAAATGGAGCTGATTTAGAAGATGTGCATTAGCTAGCTATGCTGTATTAGTTATTTCTGCTTGAGTAGCATTGCTCTGGAGAGGAGTAGAGAAGCTGTGGGTGGGTGTCTTGATTACTCCATAACCAATGGTAAGACAAACCACACTTGAGATATTTCTAACCCAAGCATCGTTTTCATGCAGGGAGTTTAAAAACTGCAACCATGTAAAATAATCCTATGCTGCATTTTTGTAGTGTTTATGTTTTTAGCTTTGAGCTAAAATGATTTATCTTTCTTTAAGCTTTGTTTCTGGCATCCAGATAAGGTGGTCTTTTAGCTTTCAGCATAAATAGGAAATGTTTTTATCTTTTAGCTAAGGTGGGCTATGTTTTTATCTTTTAGCTACGGTGGGTTGTGTTTTTATCTTTTAGCTAAGGTGGGCTATGTTTTAATCTTTTGGCTAAGGTGGGCTATGTTTTTATCTTTTAGCTAAGGTGGGCTATGTTTTTATCTTTTAGCTAAGGTGGGCTATGTTTTTAGCATCTGGCTAAGTGATGCTGCTGTTTTTCTCTTTTTTACTGTGTTGAGTTGACACGTGTTAGCCTTTCCTCTTGAACTGGGAGAATTGTTTTGACTGTGTTTATGTGTGTTTAAAAATGGGCTGGAATCATACAGCGTGTTCCTGGCTAAAGGGAATCTGCTCGGGCAAAATGTTTAAAGTGACAGACCCCCATGGAGTCAGTAACACTTCTATATGCGGAAACTCTCCTTCATTGTCAGTTCGTTGTCATTGTGAGTTGTTTGATTCTTAGTGTGGCAGTGTGCATGTTTATATGTGTGTATGTGTGTATATATATATATATATATATATATATATATATATATATATATATATATATATATATATATATATATATTATATATGTATGTGTGTATATATGTGTGTGTGTGTGTGTGTGTGTGTGTGTGTGTGTGTGTGTGTGTGTATATATATATATATATATATATATATATATATATATATATATATGTATATGTATATATATATATATATATATATATATATATATATATATATATATATATATATTCATAGATAGATAGATATGCATATTATATGTATGTTATAGATAGGTATATGTATACAATTCTCTTACTTTTAGTTTTTTAAAGAAATCTGCTGGAATATTATACAATCTTAGAAGTTGGTTGTATTTTGTGATTCTCACAATCCAAATTATTCCAAACAGATTTAGTGATCTAATGGGGACAGGGTTTTTTGGCCCATTTTCTCTGTAACTGATAATCATGTTTTGAAACAGTTTTCCACTTTTTCCATTTGTTTTAAAAGTAGCTTAACACCTATCTGAAGTCTTTAGTCTTTAATTTTCTAAATAATATCTCCTGCACAATGAATATCTTAATGGCTGTTTAATAAACAAAAGATGATCTGTACTGCCACACAGTATTGTATTCACCTGATACATCAGGTGTTCTAAAAGAGCAGACACATTGCACACATTGTATCCTGAGAATAGTTTATTGGAACATCTTTTAAAGCAGTAATTATGACATTATGATAGTCATGTTACCCATGCCTTCAGTTTGTTAAATTGGAAGTGTGATAGTTAAGTCAGGCTGAAATAACTTTTGGCCATTCTGTGGCCCTCTGGCAGAGACAACCAGGTTATTGGGAAAATATTCCGATATTTTGGAGAATTAATAATGTGATGATGTGAGCACCAAAGCATCTCAACACTTTTTTCACCGTATTATCATTTTTATTTCAGAATGTGAATCTTATGCCGGTCATATGCCAGTCTTACCTTGGATGGTGGATAAAATGTTTTGAACGTATTGGTCTTATTTGGTCTTATCTGACCGCAGCACCTGCTCCCAGTCAGAGTGTAGAAAACACTGCAAACGTCATGTGCTTTAATTTGTTTCTCTGCAATGCTAGAGCCTTTCGTCTGGAAGCTGTTCCAATGGGTTTGTTGCTATGGAGATGGGAAGATCCCAAATGTGACCAATTTTTGTAATTTGTTAAACATTTTTTGCACCAGTCTCACCATTTTCTACCGTGGCATGCATCTTGCGTCTCTCTCCTGACTGAAAACGTCCCCTGTGTAGTGCTGCTGAATTGTTTAAATGATTGCTTTGGGAGTTGTTATTAATTTATGTCTTATGTTTTTGTGGAGGTCAGCAAGGGTTTGCCTCGTTTCTTTGAGCTTAGCCTTGCTGATGGATAGCAAATTTAGTCAATTTAGTACAGATGCAGCGTAGGGCACAGTGGGTATGAAAATGATCTGGCGGATATGGAAATTTTTTTTTAAAGAGATAAAATAATTTTTAGCTTAATGCTTAACTTTAGATTACAAATAAAGACATCAAACTATAAATGGTAGCTCATGGACTTTTGTAGTCATCTTAAAAACCTTCAAAATAGAACTTTACAGGAAGGTAAAAACGTTTTTCTTAACTTGCAATTGAGGTTAGTGTGACGTGTTTCGAAGCAATTTTGGACCAATTCTATTCTAATTCTAATCATGAATCACATCTGTTAAAGTTTCAGAACCTGTAGAGTCGTTAAGATGACCAATAGCATTTATTTGGGTTTGGTTTGTTTAATCATTTGTTGGGATTACCGTCTCCACATCCAAATGGTACTCTTTATTTGTTTGTTTATTTATTTATTTATTTGCTGTGAGGATTGAAAGTGTGCAGGCTAGGAATGCACTGATTCGATATTAGGATCGGATATCGGGTCCAATATGAATTAAATTAGCTGGATCAGGTATCGGATAAATAGGCCGATTTCGTGTGTAAATATGTTCTATGGCATCTATAGCATGTTTGCGGGGTGCCTGTAGATGTAACGGGGCACTGTGTCGCTGTGATCACAGACCCGCGCTTCGAGGTGAGCTAACAGTGCCCCCGAGAGGGGTCTCAGTGTGCAGAGGAAAAACTTACAAACGGGGGACAAACAAAGGCTGCCAGGTGTGTACAAATGAAGAAAATTTGGAGTGACAAAATGGGAGATCATAAATAACCTCACGAGCCAGAAGATGTATGTCCTTATAAGGACATATTGTATTGCTTCTTAATCAATACAATATGTATAGAATATATAGAACATAATCAAATCATTAGATAAAGTGCATTTCTGATCAGATGCATCTTTCCATATGTTTTGTTAATAGCGCTGTCGCACAGTCGCACATGTAAGGATCGTTTTCTTGATTACACTTTCTCTTGATTGACTTGGAAAAACAAGTTGATACAATGGCCCTGTAATTATGATGCCACTTCTTCCCATCTAGGCAAAAAAACAGGGTACATCATTAAAACTAATTTTCCTGCCAATCTAAAAATGATGTTGGGCTTGTGATTCATGTAAAATTGGATTGTAATTATTTGATTGCATAAGTAAGTTACTTGAAATCTCTGTAATTGGACAGCATTATGGAGAAGGCCACAGAAGAAAAGCAAGGCAAGGATTTCATTTGTTAACCAGTGGCCGATGAGAGGCCTAACCAATCCAGATAACAAGCCTGGAGGTTTGGAAATGTCTGGATAATGGGTGGACAGGGCTTTAGACCTAATTAAACTAATCAGCACTCAGAGTGATAGAGGATAAGGTCTGATACGAGTGCATGACACTCTGCTTTGGCAGGCAATGCTTAGAGGGCTGCTTCAGTAAGACCCTGCTGGCAAGAGGGAGCTCAGTGCTGATTCATGTTTGTGGTATTGTTTATGCTCCTGCCTGAAAACGAGTGTCAGGCAAAGAACGTCTACCCAACGAGCTCAAAGGCAAAACATTGTTGCCTGTTTTACCTAAGGAAGGTCCTTGCTTTTATCCAGATGAAATGACTGCTTTGTGGTTTGTTTGTTGAAGCTATAATTTAGGTCAAGATAGAAGCCCTCCAGCACATCACTTTTCTGTTTACACTTTTCATTTTGCAGGTATTTGCTGAAACACTTACCAAGTTGCATTCAGAATAAAGCTACACCGCCTGCATACAAACATGCAGAATCACATTTACCTGGCAGGTACTGCGGGCTGTATTTTGAGCAGGTTATTAACACATCCCTGAACAGACCAGAATAGACTTACAGAATATATACATATACCATAATATCTGTTGCATGCTAAGTGTGGCTGGAATACAGATAAGGTTTCCATTGCCAGCTGTCAAACTTCAGTCTTTTATTTTTAAAATAATATTGTTTGTTAAGTTTATTAGTATTATTATTAGACCATATTATTAGAGAAGTAATTTGTCAAGTGTACAACATTTTATCATTTAAAATATCATTAAATAGTGTTAAAACACTGCACAAATGAAGTAAGTGTCTGTTGTTGCACCATTTCAATAAAACAAAAGCACTGATCAAATCTTATGCCAGTTATAGAATATAGTACTGCCAGAATTGTCCTGTCCTACTGCCTGTGTATTATGTAGCATGTGTAATGATCAATGATCAATGCAGTGTTCAAAAGCCCAAAAAAAAGGCCATCGAACTCATAAATATGCTGGATTGCGAGTATGCCGAGTCTCTTATTTGACATTTTTCCCAAAACAATATCAGGGTTCAGCAATAGGCTATTATTTCAGAGTAATGTGGGCAAAGAAGAAGAGGCTTGTTAGAGACTTGTTGGTCAATACCAAACTAATCTCTGGAGTATTGAGATGATCAAGTTTTATGCCATCCAGTGGATACTGCAATAAGCCAACAATGGCAAATCCGAAACAACTCTACCCCCAGGATAAATTAAACATGATCGTAAAGAGCATTTAGATCGAAAGGGTAACATGTAAGCCATTTGCAGTGTTAACCAGTGTAGTCTATATGCCGCTAGAGAAGAGCTGCTGTAAAAGCACAATATTTAATGACATGTCCCATTTACTTGTCATTCTGCTCTGGCACTGCATTGTTGCTTTATGATTGTTCCTGTTTTCACACTTTTGTTATGCCCCCGGCCAGATAACGATAAAGAGGAAGGACTTGTAAAAAACTGATCCCAAGCCAGCAAAGTGGTCGATATAGATTTACAAACTATTATTGTAAGGCCAACTGAATTCTTGTTGTAGCCAAAGTGTATATTTACATTTATGGCGTTTAGCTGATGCTCTTATCCAGAGCGACTTACAAGGTTAAGCATATTACAGGTAGGCCAGTGTTAGGAGTCTTGCCCAGGGACTCTTATTGGTGTAGCACAGCACAGTCACCCAGACCAGATTTCGAACCCCAGTCTCCCTCATGTGGTGGTGGCGCCCTGGTAGGTAGTGGTGTTATCCAGTGAGCTGCACCAACCTAAGCTAAATTGCAAGTGGAGTCGAGATCGAACTAATAATAATAATAGCAATACTAATGCTAGCTAAAGACTAAATCAAGGCTAAATGCTAGCCTAATTCGGAGAACCCAGTGGTTCCTACAGTTTCCGCAATAACAAGCAAAGACCCAGTAACTCAGACTGTAAGTGACTGCAAAACTGAAAGAATTCAGACTCTAACGTAGAGCTAAGTGTTAGCGTTCTGACCATGCGTAAGGCAAGCCATGCCCAAATATAACCCCAATCAGACACTCAACTTGTAGGTAGTTGAGTTGCTTTCTTTTCCATTCAAGAGCCAGTATTGGTGCAACACTACTTTAAACACAGAGCTCTAGTCAGGACCTGCTTTTAGAGTCACCTAGAGGCAGAATGTGAAGTAGAGCTGAATGAAGTAGGCTTGTTAATCATGATCAGTTATATCACACACTGACCAAGTTACTTTCAGAATAAAGCCACACTTGTCTGCATACAAACACGCAGAATAAAATACACATTTACCCCGCAGGTTATTAATAAACAGAACAGAATAGCACTAAGCAGCAAATATACATGAAATATCCCAAAATGCCATTTGCATTTTAAATGTGGCTGGGATATAGAACAGGCTTCCATCGCTAGCTATGAAACTTCAGTCTTTTAATATTTTATAAAACAATATTGTTTGTCAAGTTTATTAGACAGATGATTAGTTAATTGTACACAAACAAATATTAATATGATGATGTTGTTGCCATCCTGTGGAGACTGTATAAGACAAAAATGGTAAATCCTAAGTAGCCCCCCTCCCCCCCACCCCCAAGACAGACTAAACCTGATCTCAAAGAGCATTTTAGACTTACTAATATTTTAGCCAGTATCGGCTGCTGATACCGACACAGTATCAGTGCAACAGTACTTTTACACAGAGCTCTAGTCAGGGCCTTCAGTCAACCTGAGGCAAAATATGAAGCAGAGATGGGGATTATTAATGGTGATAAATGATATCACAAGATGCTTTTGTAAGAACATCATGCATATTGTTAGGAACACGGGCCAGGTGCATGTTTCATTACAAAAACAGCCTAATTATTCAGATTTATTCTACATTATTATTCTATTCTTTTTTGTTTTATTTATCGATTTTTTTTAATGTGACAGTCATGAAATCTTGCAGCATCATGATATTCCGTTTTTGCTATTTTGGCTGCCTCTGTGTGAAGCAAAAGAAACTTACACCCTCGCTTGTGAGGCACATATATAAATGTGGCTCTACAGCATGTCGCCCACACTTCCTCCCAGCAGCTGTTCCTGTGACTCCTTATTTTTACTTACAGGTGCAATATCCCTTAATGGAGTCACCTTGACCCGCAGCACGCCTGAGATATCCATATGGTTTGATTGTATTCAGCTCTGTTTCTCTGCTGTGTTGTGATTGGAGGGGCCCATTGATTGTATCAGATTGGTTGAGTAATTGATTGTAACTGGTTATTAACCTCTGAGAACTTTGTGGCCGGCACGGCGCGATGTGAGAGCAGGCCTTAATCACTCACAAATGGCAGCCACTAATGAAATTAGTTCCTGGTTCTGCACCGCAACTTTATTTGTTCGAGGAAGCCTTGACAAGGGCATCCGATGCTGAAGTTTACTTTGCTGAGGAATGAGTTCCCCTCCCAGCATTCTCAATATTATTGGACTGAATTTAGGAGAGAGTGTGAGTTTACAAGGTAAATGTGTACATCAGTTCCACCTGAGTAGAAAGTATTACATCCCAGTTTTGTATTTCAGTTTGACTTTCTTATGGCAATTACTGTATATAGCTCGTTCATATGCAGCTGCAGTCTGCCTCAGTCGGCAGCACAAGTCTCAGTGGCCTGTGTTTTTAGCCTCTGTGATCATATTTCATTAGTAGTGTTTAACTTGTGTTAGATGAATGTTAATGAGATATCTATGATGGGGCTTAAAAGGATTTGAGTAAAGCATGGATTTTCAGCACTGCATTAATGTTGTCTTTTAAAGGCTAAACATGTAAGTGTTTTAAACAGTGTTCTTATCCAGAGTGAATTGCAAGGGTTTTGATCTAGGACTCTTATTGGTGTAACACAGCATAGTCCTCCAGATAGGAATAGAACCCCAGTCCCCCACATGGGGTGGTAGCTCCCTGGGAGGCACTGGTGTTACCCACTGCCCCACATCAGCAACCATTTTTAAATTCGGAAGATGACATACAAAACATGTTTTGATGTGAAATGCTTGATTTAGAGAATTTCACCGACTCACCAGCAACATTTTTTGGGGGCAGGAGGGAGGAGTAGCGATGATGGCGATACAGGTCGTGGTTCGATATCATGCTCGTTTGCTCATCTTCATGAATTTGCCTGGACACCAACATCCGGTTTGACCTGTTACCACAAACCTACAGTACACTGCTGTGCTAATGAGCAAATGACGTAAGCTGGCAGTGAATGAGGGTCTGTGAGGTGCTGCTGACGTGCTGGTCACTTTAAACAATATATTTTGGCAAATCCCCAGCAGGAATTTAGTGTGCATAATTTTCCTGTTTTTAAATACACAGTGTGGGTTGAGACACGTAGGCAACATTTGTGGAGCCGCAGTCTGTATACACTGACTTAAACGTGTTTAACTGCATAAAATTGATTAATGGTTTAACATTGGTTTAAAATGTGTTTGTAAATGTCGTAGAGAGACCTTATGGTCCTACTGTGTACATCAGCTTGCTTCTAATTTCAGTGCACAGCTAAGCTACTGTAGCTCAGTATCTCAGCATGTTTGCTCACCACTCGGATGCACAGCGTGTTATTTTTAAGGAAACAGTTTTATGGCCGATTGTCATTAGCTTTATGTAGAAGCTGTTCTTTACACAACAACAGTCAGACTGAGCGGTTTCTCATGCTCAGTGTATGGTACCAAAAGTACCATATATCAAAACACATATAGGTCACTGGTACTGGAAAAAAAGTCATCCCTACAGTGCATTATCTGCATTTTTGGAGTCTAAAGTCTAGATTTTAATTGTGTAACTAATACTAAAACAATAGTCTAAAACAATGTCTTAGCCATCAGGTAATGTATTCATGCTTCTGAAACAGAGGTCACACTTGCGTCGGCACAGTCATATTTGTGGGCACGATAGAGAGCTTTAATATAGGACGGGTAGGTAATCCAACAATAAACCAACCAGTCATTTTATTCCTACAGTCAAGGTGGATCAGTAGCTATCCCATTATCATAAATGAAGTAGGATTCTTCAACAGGTGGCTAAAGAAAGCTGGACCCAGTGTCAATCTATGCTACAAACAACGATGCCACAAACCTTCACAGCAAGCACTGTAAACCAACATGGAAAAGTTTTGTCTGGGGCTCACAGCTGCTGGAAAGCAGTGGCTATATGTGAGAGAGCAGTGAGTAGCTGGCCTGTGCCTATTGCTAAATCCCATTGGTACTTTAGCAGGTCTGATGTGACCTGTGCCAAATTTTGTCTCACTTAGTTCAAAAGAAAACAACGAAAAGTAAAAAAAAAAAAATCTCAGCAGAAAAGAACAAAAGCTTTCTTCTTCCACCAGTTCATAGTGAAAGCAGTTCTTAAAAGCAAATCAGGGTACTGAATAGGGAGGGGCTCTTCAAACAGCTGGAGCATTTCACATCAAGCCGTGCTGAATTACTTTGTCTGCAAAAGGTTGATAGAATTAATTAAAACTAGAAATAATAGAATGAATTTTAAAAATAGAGGGCAGTCGATAAGTTTTACATGTGAAGTATAATCTTTAAACCAATATCTAACTGAGGGATCTGTGTTCAGATAAGCCATCGTTGGGTGATTTGTGTACTGAAGTAATTTTAGTAGTTGGGCTCATTGCGCATCACACACCAGGTAACATAATTATTACTTTTGTGCAGGTGTTAATGAACCTCTGCACTGCCTTTTGCCTATTTTTCTTATAGTAGGCATAATGGCTCGTTTGTATAACCGTTTTTTTATATATCAGAATATCAGACTAATCATTTATGTAAAACATTCAGTCTGCACAGTCAATCACTGAGTGTTTCACTCAGGCTTATGGTAATATTTGGATGATTGTATGCACTGACATGTCACATGTTTAATGACGGCCAGGTTTGAAAAGCACTATGTTGAATTGGCTGAATGTGTTGTATTGTAATGGATTGTCTAAGGACCTCACATACTGCAGGATTATTAATTCAGTGTCAGTTTAAAATATCATTTCTACAGATGTTTAGTGTAGGTTGAGATGAATGGTTCTCTCAGCTGAGAAGATTGATGAGCATTTAGCCTCATTTGGGAGTGAAGGAGATCTTTCATGTAGCTCCTTTAAAGCAGGATTTCAGTCAAAAAGTTTAGTTCTGTTTTTTAACAGAATAAAGCCAGTTTGGTTGCGGATCAGTGCATAAGGTTATTTTAATATGCTAATTTAACATTATATGATTCAATTAAAGCTGTACATAGAACCTTCCAGAATGATAAACAGGGCCATAGAAAATTTACAAAATGAACAAAAAAGTCACATAGCATCAAGAATTCAGTTTTAAAAATGAATATCCGGAATTTCTCCCATTTAAAACGTTTTCCTTGTCTGTGTGAGTGTCCTCCCACAGTCCCCTAGCTGTGTGTCTATGTATGTGTGTGCGTGTGCGCGTGTGTGCGCGTGTGTGCGCGTGTGCGTGTGTGTATGTGCATGTATGTATGTGCATGTGTGCGTGCGCGTGTGTATGGGCATGTATGTATGTGCATGTGTGTGTATGTGTATATGTGCGTGCGTGTGTGTGCGCGTGTGTGTGTATATGTGTGTGCGCGCGTGTATGTATGTGTGTTTGTGCGTGTGTGTGTGTATGTGCATGTGTGTGTGCGCGTGTGTATGGACATGTATGTATGTGCATGTGTGTGTATGTGTATATGTGCGTGCGTGCGTGTATATATGTGTGTGTGTGTGTGTGTGTGTGTGTGTCTGTGTTTGGGAGAGAGAGAGTGAATGTGTAGAAGGATAAGACACTCGTGTTTCCACACATGAATATAACTGCACTGGTAAACGTGTTAGCTGATACAATATTCTACATTAATGCCACCTTTATTGTACCTGGCACATATGAGGTTGTTCAGTTCCTCTGAATGTCTGCACTTGCAGCTGATTTGTCAGTCAGGTACAGGTGTCCAGTCCCTGCTCATATCACACGCGAGGCTGAGCATGAAACTTGAATCATTCACACATTTCACAATGTCAAACCTGCCCACCCAGTTTCATTCCTGTCAGTTGGTTCCTTCTGGGTGCAGCTATATGTGAGCGTATCATTGGATCTCATAAGTTGTCTCAGTTCTAATCTCTTCCCTCATACACTTGTGTCCATGGACTTAGAAGTGGATCTGGCACAAGTAAAACCAGCTAGGCTTGATGACTGGAGAACCCCATGCTGTGTTTATACAGACTACAGGTTCTGTTTTGTGGTGACACTGTGGTGAAGGTTTTTAATGCCAATAAGTCAAACCCTTTGCTAGTTCTCATCAGAACACCTTGGATAGGATTCTTCTTAACACCCTAAAGGTAATAAGACATTTGGAGAAGTCAGGTTATTCACACACAAGTCCAAGTGGTGAAATATTTCATAAAGGGCCATAACGATGCATCATCGAGCTGAGCAGCGTCATCATAGGTCCTATAGCGTTACTTAGTCGCGTACATTCAAACTAAAAATTTGTATTATCTGCAGCTCCACAGGATGAAGGATAATCTCTGGTGAAACATTTTAGGGTAGTATCTGTGTATCCTAAGAGTTTGGCTTCTGCATAAAATCAACCAGCATGTCCAATCCGGTTTGGATGCGAGATCCCTGAATTTGCTGTATCTGTCATTCTGGTAGTTTTGACACCTAGATGATAAATGAACATCAGTGGTCCATCCAGCTTTATCTGTCTTACTGCACCACACTAATGCCCAATTATTTTTCTGAGTCTGCATATCTGCAAATGCATATGAGGGTCGTGTGCAGACACTTGCATTGTTGCCTGCCAACATATTCACACATAAAGTGTCCCCAAGGATTAACATGCGCTTTACTATTTTTATAACCTTTTGACACGTCTTATAACCTTTTTACGTCTGTACCTGGTGAGTTTCGGCAGAGTTACAGTTGTAACAGATCCTCATGATGGTTAAAAACTCATTTATATATAACTCATGAATATATTTTGTGCAGACCAAAGCAAGACCCTAGTATTCTCACACACAAACATAACTGAACTTTTAAACGTGTTGGATGATGTTATATTCTACATTTATGCCACATTTATTCTACTTGACACATGAGATTGGTTAGCTGCATGCTGTGTCAGTTGGGTCCCTATGCAAACATCAAGAAATCATGCTTCAGTTCTTCAGCATGCAGTGTTTTGTAAATCATGTCCCGGCTCTTGGAACAAACTGTTCAAATGTCTTTAGGAGAAGTGGCTTCAGGGAAGAACTAATAAGGGCTCAGCTAAGTGGCCACAAGCTTTCAGATGGTAAATTTCGTGTTACATTCATAATTCTGTTTTATTCTTACTAGATGAATTATGGTTTCATGGTCAAAGGTAAAGCAAAGGTTAAAAAAACCCAAAAATAAACACACACACCAAATCCATTATAACGATTTAGTGAAGCTAGAAGGACCTGCACAGGCCTTGGTTGTAATGCTCTTCTTTCTTCCTGTTTCTTTCTTCTTTCTGCTTTGTTTGATTTGCCACTAGTTCTTGTTTGGGATGAGTATTCTCCGCAGGTTTGGAGGATGTGAAGTTAAGATTTTTGTTTAAAAAAAGTTGTGTGCATCTTTGCCCAGTAAATCAACCTTTTGAATGAGTTAAGGGTGCTATTTTTGGTGTAACCTCGATCGCGGTTCCAAGTGAGCTGAGCTCATACTACCGATACTGAGAATCACTGAAAGTGAGAAGCCAATTTTCCACCCTAACCGCATATGCTACTGGGTTAGCATCTAATTGTCTGAAATCTGTTGAAATAGTTCCCAAACTTTCTTTCAGTTTCTTGTCTTGCTTCCATCAGCCTCTTTCATCAGCAGAATTCTCCTCGAAAGACTCCTTCATGTCTGTGATGAGCGTCTACTTTAAGGGGGCTATATCTGCCATGGAAACTTGGTATCTAGTACCAAATGCTGAGCCAGACAAGTGGCTAAAAAGTGGCTAATACCAATACCAGATAAGAGAGCTGGTGGCCCAGTCTGTATATAAAAGGAAAAACAACACAAAAATTCAGGTCTTGGACGAAATAATGTAGGGCTGTGGGTGTATTTTTAAGGTGACAGCACACACCTACACAAGTTTTTTTTTTGCTCTTGAGAATGATGTGCCACCATGTAATTTGTCAGAGAAATATTTTTTTACTGTTCCCGGACCTCCCTTTCATCAGCTACAGTAGTTACAGCCTAGTTACAGGTACAGCTGCTTTCCCAATCACCTCCTTAACATTGCGTCCTTGGCAGTGTGCTCACAGTCAGGCCCTTGTGTTTCACATTAGCAAAGTCTAACATTTACGTATCCAGAAATATGAGCAAAACCATTAACTTTTCATGGAATTGTTGGACTGGACATTTTCTTGTCTTCTTTTATTTAAAGGTAACGGACAATTCCACTGTCTTAATGCTGGCACCTTGAAGGGTCCCAGTCTGGTATGCCCATACTCTCCACATTTTTATTTTCCTTGCTCTACCCACCTCACAGCGAACGTTCCTAAATGTCTAACATTCCAAAGTTCAAACCCCTGCTGAAAAACGTGTTCAAAACATAAACGTCCGGCATGCCGCTGATCATTTGTTGTGTTTTAAGCAAGTGTATTCTGCACTAAGCAGAAAAACCCACATGGACCAGCATGAGTTCTGTTTTATTAGATAATAAGCTAAATTGTTCTAGATAAGAAAGCAGAAGAATGTGCATAGTGTTTGACATCCATTTGATATCAGCAAACCACTGTCACGCCTGCTGGCTCTCCTCTCGTTCCCAAGCTCCTGGACTCCGTTTCCCATAATCCACCACTCGAAGACATCACAGTCACATGTCCACTATCTCCCAGTCCTGCTCCGTCTTTCAGTTCTAAGTCCCCAGAAGATTGATGTCACCTGTAGCTGATAGCCTCGGGTACAAATACTCCTCTCTCCCACTGACCCGTTGCGAAGTATTGCCTCATTGTGCGTACCGAGCGGGTTCCTCTGTTGTTGTTCTCGTTTGATTGGTGGCTCGTTTGATTGGTGATTGACTCCCTTTTGACTTTCTGGTTTACTCTTTGTCTTTCCCCTTTGAATACTGTTGCTGGTCTGATTGTTTTGCCTGGTTCTGACTTCTGCTCGTCTTGTTACTCTGACTCTGTCCTTGCCCTCTTGGTTATGTCCGCTTGTGCCTTATGGAATTTGGAAGTTCCTCTCTTGACAGGAGCTTAAAAAAAACCAACATCCGAAAAAAAAAGTAGACCTAATTTCTTAAATGTTTAAATCAGCAGTAGCTGCAGGTGACTAACCCTTCTTTAATTACTTCCAAACAACATTGTCCTCTCTCAAAATAAAGAAATAAATGAAATTCAATTCAGTTACCACAAAGCAAATAAGCACATGTAACACTCCACATGGACAAGCCTGTACTGGCACTTATGTTTAGCACCTTGTTTTCCTGATTAATGCCAGGCAGACTGTGATATAACACAGTCGCTGTCTAGAAGTGTATAATGCTTTGCATGAATATATTTATGTGGGAATGTTTGACTTTAAACCAGCATTTCCACCATGTCACTCAAAACTGCTTTAGATGGCCTGGGGAATTTATGATCACACGGACATTGACAGGTTTCAGCAAATGAGCAAATGACATGAGTCATAGACGACAGATTTCACCATCTGCTGTACTTCGTCAGAGGAAGCTACTGATGCCTGTTTTCCTCTGAGCCGACCTGTCAGTGACGTCACAGCCCAGGCTAATGAATGTTGTGTGGAAACTGTTTCTAGGTGCCAGCAAAATTTCCATCCGTGGCTGTGTAAAAATTGCATATGACATTTTAGCATCCTCACAGTCTGAAGTTTTTCTTGGGTGGTGGACTTCCCAGGAGATCAGGTGAGCTGGATGTCTGGCTCGCTTACATGTGAGCCTACTCATCTCGCATGAGCTCAATATACATGGAGATGACTATGTTGGTTTGTGGGAAACCCATCACCAGGAAGCAGTTGCTGCAGGGGGAAACATATGTGGTGAGAGGAGAGAACCAGAAGGCTGCAACTTGGATGTCCAGTGGGCCATCTGTCCCCAACCCTGACAAGAGCCAGGCAGCCCTGAGAGGCAGAGCAGCTCTCCCAAACTCCAACCCCAAAACAGCTTGAAATCCCTAAGGGAGAATTTCATAGCCATGTGCAACAAAGACGAACTGTGCTGTCTGCCAACACTGCTTTAAGCCCTCTGCAGACGTATACATGCATAGCATGCCTTCATCCAGTGTTGTGTTTTTGAAGCTGGCAGAGTTAAAAGCGAGAAAGCATGGCTGGCGTGAGGCTTTAATCGAAGGTTTGTAGCCAAGTCCAAAAGCTCTTTTCAAAAATGTGTCAACATGTCGTGATGCTGCCTCAGGACAAAGGTTTCTAAAATGCAGTGCATGCAGTAATAATGTAGTGTGTTCAGCATTCTTAAAATACCAAAGCAGGGTGGCAGCCGCTCAGATTTTAGCACCCATGGTTTTGAACTGAATATAGATATGATGATCAGGTGTCTACATACTTTTGTTCATAATGTACATATTCTAGACTTTAGCTAGAGTTTGGCCCCAGAGCCAAACGCAGATTGCATAGAGATTTGAGTTGGCCTGTGGCTTCTGTTTTAGCCTGGCAACCAATACGTTCCAGTTTTCCTTTCACCTGATGGTGGCAGCTGTACTTTAAAATGATAGTGTATAAAGTTTCTTTTCTCGGATTATACCTGCAGCTTATTTTGCTAATTGATGGAAGAAGGAAGATAAAGGTTTACAGAAACAATACACAATGATACATTTCGACTGATACAGGAAACATTTATTGAGTTACACATAGAGGAGTGGTGTGTCCCTGTATGGTGGCAGACCGTTATGTTTGCTAACATAACATGCCAGACATTGTAGAAGTTCCTAAAGATGTCCTATGATTATCCATCCCATGCAGCTTAAATATTATCACACAGTTCCTGCGATGCCTCCACACACAAATTCATTGGTCATCTCCACCAAGACAAAAGCGGGAAGATAAACCGCTACCATTGTGAGTCACTCCGTGACAGTCTGGTGCGACACCATTGCAGTCTTTGGCAACGCTGATGTGGTGTTGAGGGTTAAGGGCAGTCGTCGTAGCGGTATGCTTGAATGTAGTTCTGCATCATGCTGCCATCTGCAGTGGTGCAGTGCACTAGCAGGATGACTCATGGAGGGCATCACTGATAGCATATATATATTTATATATAATCAGATAATTAAATTCAGGTGTATAAAACCAAGCACCTAGGCATGCAGACTGCTTCTACAGACATTTGAGAAAGAATGGGTCGCTCTCAGGACCTCAGTGAATTCCAGTGTGGTATCGTGATAGGATCCCCCCTATGCAAGTTCAGTCCTGAAATTTCCACGCTACTAAATATTCCATAGTCATCTGTCAGTAATGGGAAACGACAGCAACTACGACACTAAGTGGTAGGCGACATACAATGATAGAGTGGGGTCAGGGATCGCTACAGACTTTCAAACTTCATATGGCCTTCAGATTAGCTCTGGAACAGTGCCTAGAGAGCTTCATGGAATGGGTTTTCATGGCCGAGCAGCTGCATCCAAGCTTTACATCACCAAGCGCGATGCAAAGAGTTGAATGCAGTGGTGTAAAGAATGAGCCCACATTCACACTCTAGAGCGGGGGAGACGTGTTCTCTGGAGTGGCAAATCACGCTTCTGCGTCTGGCAATCCGATGGACGAGTCTGGGTTTGGCAATTGCCAGGAGAACGGTACTTGTCTGACTGCATTGTGCCAAATGTAAAGTTTGGTGGAGAGGTAATTATTATACTTGGTTCCAGTGAGAGGAACTCTTAATCCCTCAGCATGTTGTGTTCCAACATGACTGCACACCAGTGCACAAAGCAAGGTCCAGAAAGGCATGGATGAGCGACTTTTGTGTGGCAGTACTGCACAGTGTCCTGACTTCAACCTCATATAACACCTTTGGGATGAATTAGAGAGACTTCGAACCAGGCCTTCTCATCCAACATAAGTGTCTGACCTCACCAATATGCTTTTGGAAGAATGGTCAAAAATTCCCATAAACACATTTCTAAACTTTGTAGAAAGCCTTCCCAGAGGAGTTAAGGCTGTTATTGCTGCAAAGGGTGCAGCTATAACAGCTATAACCATATTAAACCCTGTGGATTAAGAGTGGGATGTCATTCAAGTTCACATGCATGAGAAGGCAGTCTAGCTAATACAGTGGCAATACAGTGTATGTAGGACACAATGGTTATATGTATTTCTCTATATATTAGTGTTTAGGTAAGCCTGTGGTGTGTACGTCAGCATAAAACTGAATAAAAGTGCTGATATGTTTTATATGCAAATTTCTGAAGTCATTTAACTCAAATATCCTCAGCCATGCCTACATCTCATGCTTACATCAGAGTGTCAGACTCCGCTGGAGTTTATTAAAAATTGTTGTTCATGCACTGTCAGTTGCAGCGACTTGTTCCGGCTTTGGTGAAGCATAGCGCTGTGAGACCTCGCTGCTGAGTGATACCACTCACTGGCAGGTATACACACTAGCCTGGCTAGCGGGCTGCTATGGTATCTAAAGGCCTAAATCAAGACCTTTTTACTGAGAGTCCAGCAATCCCTTCTGCTCCCTCAGTAACAATGGGCTACCATTAACTCAGACTGTAAGTGACTGCACAGAGGCAGATGAGTGGTCTCTGACAGAAGCCAGCCACTCAGGTAATGGGGTTCTGTTAGCGTGTTTTTCCCGGGCAGCACTGCTGTTACAGATTTAGCCGTGAGCATTTTTACTGCTGATTATCATCTCGCACCGCTGATGAGTTAAATTCTGTTTACTAGTGTGCATACATGCGTCAGCTTTGTGGTTTTGATCACAGATACTGATATCCCCATAAATAATGCTGCGTTCAAGTGCTAGTATCAGCCCATATGCGGATACGGTATTGATGGAACACTGTATAAACCTTTTAAGGTCAGACAACAGCGTAATCTGCTCTTCTCATCTGAAGGAGTGGGTTCTGAATGTGGTGGCTGCACTTATTTAATATGTATGACACATTATGTCACAAAGCCACAAAGGGAATAGATTTTATGTTAGATATGATATACGCATATAACATATATAACATAGAAACATTTGAATTGGAATATAAATAATGCATGAGGCATGTTGTATTGCTATTACTAAGCAGTGTAACAAGGGTAGTGCAGCTGCTGTTTGGGATAAGCAACCACTGGCACCACTGGTTTTCTCAATCATGCGTTAAAATGATGTTCTTAAAAGCAGTCAAGCAAATGATCACAAGTCTCAGAATCAGAGTCTGTGGGTTTAGCCATTTCTGCTAGCTAGCTTAAATCTACTGCTAATATTGACTGTACTCTAGAAACATCTGGATAACCACAGTTTTGGTTGCAATTCTTTATTTCTTCGGATTTTGATAGAGTTTGCTTTAGCATATCCCAGCAAGCTGCCTCATCCCTGCTGGATATGCAGAGTAGCAGGCAGGGTTTGTGGAGCTGCTTCGTAAGGATCTAAGTCATTGCATTACAGACATTTTCTTGTTTTAGAATTCTGGAACGTCTTTCTTTCAAGATTCTGCCATTACAAATATTATTAGACTCAATAGCTTTAGTTGGTAACTGGGATCAAATCCATGACCTTTTGAATCATAGCCGAGTTCTCTGGCCAAGAATTTCGCTCTGCAGGTCCCCGGTCTCATGCATATTGTGCTTTGGGTGTAGACTGGAGGTGTTAATTTGGGCAAGACAGATGTATCTTTCAGCTCATGTTGAGGCCACATGGATTTTTTCTGAATCAGCAACACTACCGATAAAGATATTTAGTGGCTGGTTTATATTGTAGTGAACAGTTTCTCTGATGGGGGGAAAGCAATCACTTTATAGATACACCATCTGCTTACATCTGTGGCAGAACAGAACACCGTCATGGTTAGAGTAAACGAAATATAAAGACATGAAAAGATATACTTTTTTCCTGGATACAGGTTAGACAGGTTAGGTTCAGGATTTCGGATCATCACTCTTTGACCAATCCAAGACTGTTGGAGATGGAAGACCCCACTGGTCACTTTTTTTCCGAAGTCAGCGCTAACTGTAGATTCAAGATTCAATTCAAGATTCAAAGCTTTATTGTCATATGCACAGTAAGGAAACTAGTTTCCCTGTACAATGAAATTCTTACTTTGCTGCCCACATTGGATGTCATAGAATAAAAAGTATAAATATAAATAGACAGATAACAAGGATCAAAAATTAAGCATGCAGAGAATATATAAATAAAATATAAAATATAAAATGTAAACAATTTAGAATTATACAGGCTATATACATTGTGCAGGTATGTGCTACATTAGTTACATTGTAACAGTCTGTAGTAAAGTGGTGTTTGTGCAAAATGAGCTGAAATATAACCATACAAGAACAGTTACATGTGCAAAACGATGTGTGCAGCTGTATGCAGACATAACCAGTCAAGTACAGTAGTGCAACTATTCATGTGCAAAAAAAAATGATACGAGTTAGTGCAATTGTTATAAATACAGTACAATTAGTACAGTACAGTACAGTACAAGTAGTACAATTGTTTTTAAACTTTCTATCTCCTTGAAATCAGTGCTCATTTCAAAATCCCCATATTGGTTGCCCCTGTTAATCATTGCGGATGGTGAACGGTTGGCTGCAAGCCTTATAAGGAGTTACTCATTGTGCTCCTAGTTATTTTCACCGTATATAGCGTATAGTACATTATAAGCTCACCAAACAAACAGTTGTGCATGTTTTAAAGTGGTAGTGACTTCAGGCTCCTGCAGATAGCGCTGCACTGAGAAGGTACTGAGAAGAGGTGGTACAGTGCAGTGAATGTCTCAGTCGATGTGTGGAAAATGGCTCCAAAGCAGATGTTAATCATTGGGGAAAAAGGAGTGACCGCATTTGGGCGTGTCAAAGGTTATAGTGTGAAGGAAGTAGTTGAATTTTCAGGTGTATGGAAACGTGATACGGCTCTACCAGCAGTGGCAAAAAATCCCAGTCTACAGAAAATTCTCCTTTGAATTGTGTCAGGGAAGGCATCTGCCAAATCTGGCCCAACTGCGCGATTCTTTGATGTAGTAGTGGCTGAACATTGATGTGGCCTACATCCAGTCCCTGCCAAAACTAATTGTTGTTTGTGCTCATGGAGGTATTATACTCTATTAGGCACTATTAGGTAACAACTTCTTTTTGTCCAGTGAGTTTCTTTTTTTATTCACATGTATCATTCCCCCCACTTTGCCTCAGAAGTAAAATGAATAATGGCAAAAATAATCTGTGCCTGTTTTCCAATTTATTTTCTTCACTAGTGTGGTAGGGGATGGAATTAGAATGCCCCTGATTTGATGAAGGTTACTGATTGTGTGCGTTTTATGTGTTTACATATTGCAAGAGGTGCTAAGCACTGAAATGGCCACATTTCTCCCATGCCCAAGCAGATATCGTTCAGAAAAGTCAGCTGTATCATTTACATCACTTTCTTTCTTTAGAAATGATTATAATGTTTTTGACTTTGCTGGGTTATACTTACAGAATGCTTAAAGAATGTACCATTTTAAAGCTAGAAGTTTCAAGAAAGAAGTAATGATAATGAATAAGTGATTCATGATGGAGAGTGACAGCTTAACCGCTTTGCTTAATGTTGCATTCATAGATATCCAGGGGACTGTTATATTAAGACGGTAAAAAAAACCCCTCTTTTTTTCATCCATGACTGACAATCAAATCAAATGGGTGGCAGGTCACCTCCATCCTCTCAAGCAAATGAAATCATCAAGGTCCTTTCCTCCCTGTCTGAGTGAAGGTTACTGTGCATTCCGAATTCTCCTCTCGTCATGTGGACAGACTGTGTTTTAAGCGTTATTGATACTTATGTGGCCTAACTGTCAGTGATGCTCATGTGCTCATTCTTTAAATCCACTTCCCCATCGACAAAGATGTCAGAGCTGCCTTAGCATGGATGCTGTTTACCTGAAGCCAGCAGTCATTTGGTTTTAACACATCTTTAGTGCCTGTATTCCTTAATGCATTCCTTCTCTGCTACTCACTGGCCTTTATTTTGAGCCATACAGTAATTTAGTTACAACTGGGCTGTGTGTATCATGATACAGGGGTTACCATTCGATATACTAAAATTAATTATAGGATATAAACCACCTTCTGCATAGTTTCACTAAGATTGATATCTGTGGTACGTCCTTACAGTGCTTGTTAATGTTGAAGTTGATTGGTCTAATGGCTGAAGAATACATCAGTGCTGTGTAGGTTCCCCACATAGACTATATGGTCAAAAATATGTGGACACTCTGCAATATACAAGGATGTCTTATGAATATCTTCCCAGAGTCTAATAAATGCTTAGCCTACTGTGTTCTACCGGTATTACTCGCCATCAATGTAAAATCCTAAACGAGGCGAAACGTTTGGTAATCAACACAAGGATAACATTGAGCTTCAGTGATCTGAAGACTAGTAAGCGTCTTGGTAAGAAAACTAGTTTTCCAGCTATCCATCATTATGCATGTATTCCATGTGTGTACATCCCCTGGATGGTTATGAAATCTCAGCCCTGTTGGATCTGCCCCAGGCAACTGCAAGTGCTACTGTTGTGAAATGGACGCATCTACAAAACAACAGCTTAGCCATAAAGCAGTAGACCATGCAGACTCACAAAACAGGGTTGCAGAGTGCCGAGGCAGGCAGTGTGCAAGAGTTGCACTAGAATGGGTTGAGTTTCCATGGCTAAACAGCTGCACACAAGTCTAAGATCAGTATGCGCAGTGCTAAGCGTTGTCTGGACTGGTGTAAAGCATTCTGTCACTAGAGCACTGGAAATATGTTCTCTGATGAATCACACTTCACTACACCCAGAAGGAATGTCGGGTTGCAATGCAGGAAGGAAGATAAAGGTTACCAGGAACGATGATGATACATTTAGACTGATGTGGTTAATATTTATTGAGCTACACACACAGAAATAGTCTCTCAGTATGGCGTCGGGTCACCATGTTTGCTAATGCATCATGTATACATCTCCAACCTATGCAGCTTGAATATTCCTACATAGTTCCTGCACATTTTGTGGTACAGGTGGAGTGACACTTCTGGAATGCTTAACTGTTCATCTTGGCATTGACTACTTTGCCTCCACACACAGATATGTTGGTCATCTCCACCAAGTCAAAGTCTTTCGCATGCCTCACAATGTCAAACCTACCCACCACGTTTCATTCCTGTTGCTTGATTCCTGGTTGATGAGTGCATCAATTTGTTTTTGATGATGAGTGTATATATAACCTTATAATCATAATTATGATGATTTTATATTACATATTACAATATTTAAAAAAGCAAAGCTTTTCATGTTAGCATATTATCATGCTGGCAATAGAAATGAATTAAATCAGTAGTTTATAATTTTAGGGATTCAAGATATTCCCCATTTACCATCTTTACTGCTGCGTACTGTAAATGCCTGAAAGCACATTAATGCACCCATTAATAATTTGACACGACTTAAAGACTGACTTGCTTTACTTTTGACCCGGAATAATTGTTTGCTGTGTAATGCTAAATAACACCACTGATTGGTCTGAGTACTCACAAAACACAATAAAGCATTCACCTATTTGTTTCAGGCACATTTGCATATTGCACAGTTCTACGATATGGGAATTATGAAAGCTGATGGCGCGATAACATGGAACAAGCGATAGTGTGCAGCCCTTGCACAAAGCATTCTTTTTACCCCACTGTGTGCATTATGCAGTTCCATCCTCCAGATAAGCAGGCCTGGATTAGAGAACAAAGATGTAGCAGATAATTCTCTCGTTGTAGTTCTGTTCAAGGCTGTGTATTCCCAGGCCTCTTATTACAGGCCGATTATTTGGAAAATTGTGAGAGCTATCTTCAGATCCTGCCCTGATAGGAGATCCTCTGCTAAGAGAGAGGCCAAGATTTAAACTGAGATTACAGTAAGATCTCAATTTGCATGTTTTGTTATCATTAGCGAGCTTGTTACACAGACTCGCTTGTTTCTGTGCTATAATTCCACAGAAGTTGTTTGAAGAGGGGAGGGCAGTGTGGGGTGGTGTTGGTGGTGGCGGTGGTGATGGTTATTGGGGGTGGGGGGTCTTGCACAGTTGGATATACTGCAAGATTTGGATACAAATCTTGAAAGAGGAAAGCACTTCTCAGTGTGCTCTCGGAATAATTATGAAAGAGTGAGTCATAATTAAGGCCGCTGCAGTCTTATTGTCTAAATGCAGCTTATTAAGGCTTGATGGAGCATTCATGAGCTCTCTGGCCACTGTGCATTGATATGGGCCTGAAACGTCTCCTGTCGCCTTTTTTGAGGGAGCCTGCTGTGCCATTCAGGCATCTTCATGTTTGTGTGGGACTCATTGTGTATGCTAAATAAGGGAGGCTATGATGGCAGCAGGGCTGATGGAGGGCCTGACAGAGAGTGAGTCACTCACAGCAGCTCACTGTCCACGGCCTGATGATGACAGTTTGCAGTGCTAGGGGAGGCTGGAGCTGGTGTGTTTTCAGACAAGAATTGGGTCATTTATCTCAATAATGAGCTTTTTTTTTTAGATGACAAGGCAATTTTGCTCAAATGCATGTGTCTGTGTGTATGTGTGTGTGTCTGTGTGTGTGGGTGTCTGTGTGTGTGTGTGTGTGTGTGTTTGTGGGTGTCTGTGTGTGTGTGTGTGTGTGTGGGTGTTTGTGTGTGTGTGTGTGTGTGTGTGTGTGTGTGTGTGTGTGTGTGTGTGTGTGTTTGTGGGTATGTCTGTGTGTGTGTCTGTGTGTGTCTGTTTGTGGGTGTTTGTGTGTGTGTGTGTCTGTTTTTGTTGCCTGCTGTTGAGCGTCTGAGCAATAACTTCTGAAGGAGTGGTTTGTAAGAGTGGGCAGTCAATCCCCATGTTTGAGGGTGACTGCAGTGCGGAGAGAGTTTGAGTCAAGCCATAAGACATAAAGCACTGTGCAAAAGTCATATAACAGCTTTGATTTATAGAATTCCCATTAAAACAGACGTTAAGTACAAGTTATTAATTTTACAGGAGATGTTTCTAAAGAGATTAGATACAGAATAGGATATGGGATTAGATAAGGAAGAGCAAAGTCAAAGGAAAACAAGTGGAAACACAGGAGTTTCCAGAACTACAGTTTGAAGATGCTCTGTAGTTAGAAGACATTGGTTGTTGGTTCAGCTCTCTGGGCATGATGAGTATGTTGTTGCAAGAATAGCCACAGCCGTGTGGGGTCAGAACTTGTACCAGGAGACCACTACAGCAGTTGAACAGTCAGAACCGCGTAGGCAAGTTCTAGAGCTCTAAAAGACAGAGGGTGTATACTGATGTACAGTCTGAGAATAGTATTGTGTTTTTGGAAATTGTAGCATGTAAATATACTCTAGTAGAGTACTAAACATGCAATTAGCAAAACTCAGTTTAAAAGGTTCTCCACATTTCCTCCACATCTTCTGCTCCAATAGGTCTGCTACTGACTGTGTGCAGTAACAGCACTCTTTATCATCATAGCATGAAGAGGTGGTTGAAATTGCTGTTGGCTGAATGGCCGGTTTGGGTAAAAGTGTTCATGGTTGTGATATTACAACCACAACGAATGGTATTTTCAGTCTAACAATGTTTACATAGTACATTAAGTTTGCTGAATTGGCAGATTAACCAGAAAAGTGAAGGGTACTTGGGTACAATCTGCTATGATAGATAGATAGATAGATAGATAGATAGATAGATAGATAGATAGATACTTTATTGATCCCGAAGGAAATTTAGCAGCCAGTAGCGGTTTCACAAAAAGAACAGCACAGATACACATAATAATACAAAAATAGAAATAAAAACAGTGTTGTGCAGTATGAGAAACCTAAATGGGACGGTCAGTAACGGCAGCAGTATTATTAACTATCAAGCTAAAAGCTATAGGACTCTACATACTGCGGATCACTATCAGTGGATATGTAAATATAAATATATAAATATATCTCACTTCTTAAGGAGGCAAGAAATATATACAAGAGTACAAATATAACTGCAGGCTGTAGAAAAGATGGTGCAAAAGTAATAAATAATATACAAGGGACGCGGTTATCAGCAGATAAATGACCGAATGAATTAACATCAGAAACATGATATTTAAGTGGAGTTGAGTGTCCAGGAGTGCAGATGTACAGTATATGTACAGTATATACAGTAAGTGTCAGCGTGTCCAGGAGGTAAAGATAAAGATGCACAGTATATACAGTAAGTGTCAGAGTGTCCAGATGTACAGTATATACAGTAAAGTGAATGCCACAACCTGCTAATAATCTGAGCCTAGGGTTAGTATCACACTACTTCTGTATGTGTAGCTCCATAATTTTTGACCGTATCAGTCTAAATTGATCATCATTTATTGTTCCTGGCTCTGGAAAAATTTAAAAGACCACCTCAAAATGATCAGTTTCTCTAGTTGTACAGTTTCTGGGTTTGTGTTTGGCCAAAATGAGCAGTTCTGTTTTAGTCTATACACTAGCGGAAACATCTATCCCAAATTCCAGATCAGATATTGTGTTTAGATCTGTTTATTTAGAATATGACTAATGACGCCTGCTCGCTGTGCATTTCACCCCAGCCACCGCTCGCCAGTCTTTCTGTAGGCCATCTTGAGGTAATCTTATGGTGGTTAAGTGACATTGGAATGAGGTGGCGCTCATCATGGTCAGTAGAGAATGGTTTTGGCACTCTGCCAGTCTGTAGCTGTGTTGTCCTGTGTTGTTTCCTGCTTGACCTTGTTCTTTTGAACCAGACGCTCATTGTATCTGCCAGTAAAGCTAGAATTGAGCGATCTGTTCCACACTAAGAACCTGCTGTACATGTGAAGATGCTGAGAAGAAACTGGAGTGCGCTCTTATTTATTTCCAGAGCTGAAAGAATGAGTATCATAAGTACATGGCCATCGCAGCCAGTATATATGATCTGTAAATAATTTACCCAGTAACTTGAGTTATCAGATTAGCTAAATTCATTTGTGACTCTAAATGGAGCTGCTAGTTAGCAATGAATGTTAAAAAAGAGAAAGGGGCATTTTCATAATAAAAGTTGGATGGTGGCCACAACTGTGAAATAGACATTTGTATTTGCAGAGACAAAAATCCAGTCCAATTTGCTTTGTAACACATAGCACATACATTTCTATCACTATATTCATCAGTGTTAGTAAGGAAAAGAGGTATGTAGTTCATCAGAGACCTCCAAAATTGCATTGTGTTGCTCCTTTTTAAAGGGGCTAATATAAAGCTCCCATAGCATATGACTGAGATCTCTTGTTCCTCTCCTTCCTCCTGTCTCTGCTAATGCCTTGCAGCTGTGCCAGAAAACCCAGGCAAGCCGATAAGCCCAGTTTGACACTTTTTCTTTTAGCCTGACGCGTGTCATAATTAGATAAAAGAGTGCTAGCGGGCAAGGTGTCCGACTAGTGATGCTCTGACCTTTCAGCGATCTTGTCTATGAACTGTGTTTGTGTCTGCGTAAACTGTTTGGGTATATCTCCGCTGAGGAAATGTGTCAGCGCGTGTTGTTTAAAGATCAGGGATGTGGATTACCAGCCTTGCTGTTATATAGACCGCTGTACCCACTGAGAACTCTGCGGTGCACACGTACACATACAAGTGGTGGTGGCGTTTGTTGTGTCAATTCGACGATTCTGTCTGATTTGTCCACGTCGCGGGCCCTAGCTGTGCATGTGTGTGTAATAAGGAGAGGATGTGGCTGCTGCGGTGGTGACAGTGTCCTTAACTGTGGTTTCTTTCCGCTCAGTGGCTGTGCTCCCTCATGCTGGGCTAAGCCTCTCTGTGGTGATAATGGGGAGATGAGGGGACCAATTGAGAGCGAGTGAAAGGGATGAGCCGTGCTGTCAGCCCCCCATGGCCGTTCGCAGACCCGCCTCATCACTGATGGCTGTATTTAAAACCAGCCTGCTTCCTCAGGCCCTTCCGATCACACATTTTCTGATTCCCTGACCCCGTGACCCTCGTCTACACCACACACATACACGCCTCTGACTTTGCTTATTCCTGTCCTCACTTAACATCAGCGTGCTGGATTTATTCTTCTCTCTGCTTGGCTTCTTGGTACTGAATTGACCTCTCCATGGCCTATGTTCCCTTACAGCAAATGTTGTTGCTAGGCTGGACCAGCCTCGCAGAAATCCATTATATCCAACATTCCTCAGTTAGTTTGTCATTTTTGCCGGTGTTCTGTAAAGCTGGTCTGACTTTGCAACAGTTATGAAAGAAATGCGCTGTATGTTGAGCCCATGTTGGGCACGTAACATAATAGCTATTTTCATGTATTAAATCAAGAATGACATCGCTACATTGCTAAAAACGCTACATCGGAGTTTAGAAGACGAGATAATTCTGGTTGCCAAAAGGGTGGCGTAAGAGGTTGCGTTAAACTGGTAGCTAGCGTTAGCGCACAGTGTTACCTTATAGCAAATACTCTGCCATACAGTCAGTCTGTGGTGTTTTTATGTCACCTTTGGTATAGACTCTTTTGGTCTGGAACCCTGATGGAGGTCATACCAGAAATACCTAATGGGAAACTATTATGGGGGCCATTTACTTATCACTTGCATGAAACACGCCCTCATTTATTGAAGTATTTCATCAGGGAGTCAATAAAACAACTTAGTTATTCTCGTAGGTGGGGGTCAGGCAGTAAATACACTGCTCCCCCTGCTGGCCAAACTCAGTTATCTATTTTTATACTGTCAGTACGACATATATTGGAAAGAACACAATATAAAATATGGCTTTAATAGTGAGTGCTTCTTTAAGTAGACTATGGAACAGATGCAGGGCTTGTTTACACCGAAGTACATGTAAAATAAGTGCATCCAATTTAGTACCGGGTTATAATTTGCACAGATTATTAATATTATGGTTCTGTTTCTATCCCTCTTATTGCTATTACAGATGGCTTTTTTTTTTTACAGATTACAGATGATATTAGTTTTGGTTAGTTACTTTTACCAGGCAAAAGTTTGAACGTACCATTGGTTAATTGTACCAGTCTGGAACATCTAAGATTGATCAGCATGATAACAGCTTGTTAAAGTGCTTATTTGCTGCCCAAAAAAGCTGGTTTTAACCATTAATGTGTATGTATGTGTTTCCCTAGTAAATCTCTCTCTCTCTCTCTCTCTCTCTCTTCTCTCTTCTCTCCTCTCTCTCTCTCATATGCAGGCAAACCCTAAATTTGTCTGCCTTCACTCTGTTTAAAAAGGTGGTTAATATTCCGTTACATAACGCCCATCTTGGATACATAATTGACCCCATAATTCTCATTCCATGAAAACAATGAACGTGATTTCTAAGGCCTGCTTGAAAAGCACTCCAGCTCATTTAAAGTGAGTTCTAATTAGCCTCTTCTAATGCTGACGTGCTATCACATTAACTGCACAATGACCAAAGTAATTTGGCCCCGCGCGAGTATAAATGCAAAGTAACAAGTTAATACGGCGTAGTTTTTGAATTAAGATAGCATGCATGCCTTCTTGATGGTTTCACATATCAGATCGAATTTCGGTTTGGTGACAGCTAGGTGCTTATTTCCTGTGTAAAGCAGATTTAGGACATAACCAAGAATCAAAAGAGAAGCAGTACAAGTTCGCTACGTGTTTCCTCCTTGGGGTAGTAGAGTGTTTGAGTAGTTTAAACCTGATAGCCTGCTATTAGATGCTCATGTGATCTGAAGTGAAGTGCTTCAGTCATTGTATGGGGGAAAGTGTATTGAAAAATATCTGATTGTTCAAGCTAACATTAGGAATGGACTGATTTTTTTAAATAAAATGATTTGTTTGGCTGAAGCCTGAATACCAAACACGTTTTTACTGATCAGAGTGCTTTATTAATTTTGCCACTCTTTCACCCTTGCATAAAAACAAATAGACTGAAGTTGAGCAACCCAGCATAGCACATGTGTGTGTGTGTGTGTGTGTGTGTGTGTGTGTGTGTGTGTGTGTGTGTGTGTAAGAGATGCACTGAGAAGCTGCTGTCTCTTCTTTTCTCTGTCTGAAGATCCGTTTGGCTCGAATGTTTAAATCAAAATAAGACTTTTGTTCCTGTCTACATCCGGGAACTAGAAAAAGGTAATTGCATCATTAATAACTTCATTGTAAGGTATAAATTATCACAAAGAACCATAAGCAGATTGCACTATTACAGTACATCACACAGTGCTTTGTTTCCAGAACAAGATTTCCATGATTGGACCTCATTGGGTTTTCTGAGTTCATTGCCTGGTGTCATTAAAGCTAGAAAGATGAGAGTGCTTGGAAAGGTGCTAGGGTATAATGTGATGTGTGCCGGCAGCTGCCAGTAATCTCAGACTTAAGGGTTTCATGTGACGTCAATAAGGGTGGCAAATTAAATAATCCCAAACTCAAGTTATATATAGCATATTCTATTTTGTAGACACTAAAGTGACGACTGCAACACGGCTCTTTACAGTTCAGCAAAAAAATTTACTGGATTGGGCAAAAAAAGCTAGGAATTTGCCTCATTTCACTGGTCTTCATTATTTCCGTAGTCTCCTTTACTAAGAATAACTTTTAGCTTCTCATGTCCGGTTACACAGCCCCCACTCCCTTCCCCTCACTCCCCAGTCATCATCAGTGTATGAGGCTCAGTCATTTGTGTACTGCAGGGCAGCGATGGAGAGTGGCCTAAGTGAGAGTGACACACTGATCAGCCTGCGTTAATCAGCGGCTCAGCTTTAGAGATGACTGGCCTGTCTGTCACAGTGCCCAGGGCTCATGATGTCAGACAGGACAGGCTGGCAGGACGCGCGAGTGTGCGCATGCGTGCGTGTGTGTGCTGGAGACAGCCGCAGGGGCTGACTGATTTGATGTGCAGACTGAACTCTGTGAGTAATGAGTAGGCTATCATTCACTTTTACTCTGTACATTACTGAGTCAAGTCAAATGTGACCTGAAGTGTAGTCCTGCATTAAACAGGAGTGTTGCATTAATGGGACGAGGGCTGTGCCAGTTTAGGGAACGATATCAGTGATACTGTGGAGTTTTTCTAGTAAAATCACTTTTATTGACCCAAAAGAACACTTCAAAGAAAAGTGTTTTTCAGTAATATCGTCTTCAGTTAAGCAGTTCATTTCCCTGTTTGTGGAAAAGTTTAATCTGTGGAATAAAACCTTTTAATTAATATTTAATTATTAATATAACTTTACAACTTTAGAATAGAACTGTCAGTACTTCATCATTATGTAGTCCGGTCATTTTGTCAGCCTTTTAGTTTTTGTCTATATAATCAACAACAGAGTATGATAATTACGTGAGGTATGTTTAATGCAGATCCATTAGGTCATATTGAAGCCTATGCCTGACCCCTCTTACAGTCGTATGCAAACGTTTAAGTGACAATAAGTTACTTGAATTGCATTTTTGTAATCTGCAAGCTGTAGTGCACATGTTCTACTCAACCAAAAATTAACTAATTTTAATTAACTTATATTAACCAAAATAGAAAATGGGTGCCATAATCTTTGCACAGACCACATTTTATTGCTGTCAAAAGTAAAACACAGTGTCTTCAAAATGGCAACTTTACAGAAGCGGCCAAAAACACAAAATAATATTTTTCTCTGTGATATATATATATATATATATATATACATACGTGTGTGTGTGTGTGCACACGTGTGTTTGTGTGTGTGTGTGTGTGTGTGTGTTTGTGTGGGTTTGCACGTGTGTGTGTGCATGCACGTGTGTTTGTGTGTGTTCATGTGTCTGTGTGGGTGTGCGTGTGTGTGTGTGCGTGCACATTAGTTTGTGTGTGTGTGTGTGTGTTCGTGTGTTCGTGTGTTTGTGTGTGTGCGTGTGTTCGTGTGTGCGTGCACGCGCGTGTGTGTGCGTGTGTGTGCACACATGTGTTTGTGTGGGTGTGCGTGTGTGTGTGCATGCACGTGTGTTTGTGTGTGTTCGTGTGTTTGTGTGGGTGTGCGTGTGTGTGCACGCACTTTAGTTTGTGTGTGTGTGTTCGTGTGCGTGTGTGTGTGTGCGTGTGTGCAGGCGTGTGTGTGTGCGTGTGTGTGTGCTCTCATGTGTGTTTGTGTGTGTGTGTGTGTGCACGCATGTGTGTGTGTGTGTGTGTGTGTGTGTGCATAAACGTGGTTTATTTGCAGAACTTAACATACTGAAAAAGACATGATAGTTCTGTAAATAAACCATGTTTATGCATTAAAATATGTAAGTGCATATTGTCTGCACTGGGTGTGTAAGTTATATGCATAATGCATGTAATTTGACCGGAGATGCCCAGATAACATATGACTGCATCAGTAGCCTATAATCACTGCATTATAAAGTAGTCTATTATTATGCCGGGATCACTTTAGAAAATTAATGCAGAATTCCCTTGATGTGTGCACTCTTTGAACATGGCTTAGCTGATCAGATATCAGAACCAGAACTATCAGTTTTATAATTGATATTATAATTGGCAGGCTTGGTTCCAACTAACTGATGCTAATGAGACTCGTTTAGAGGATTTCTGAGAGTGCAAAGTGGAAGGACTAGTAAGAATCTGCTGAAATCAAACACGCTCTGTCTGTGGTGTGTGTGGAGCTCTTAGCCGTCCCGTAGCTCCTATTATACTACCCTCTCTGTATCAGCAGCACCAATCAGTGAGCCTCTCTGAAGTATAAGTGGAGAAACTGTTTAGTTCAGAAATGTAATAGATGATGAAATCACCTTCATCCCACACTACACATGTACAAAATAAATGCCTGCTGTGTTTCTCTGTGTATCTCTCAGTGTGGGCGGTCCTGATCTTGGGTAACACTTCTGTAAGCATTTCCTAACCAATCACAAGACTGATGTCTCTTGCCCCACCCACACAAAAGAGTTTCAGAGTCAGAAAAGGCTTGGCAAGCTAACGGTAACCTAGCATAACCAACAGTGAGTCAGATAGATCACCTGTCTGTAGCTACCTGTGAGCCATCATTTGTTTAACTATCCATACATGGACATGTTTGTTTGTCTGGTTTTTCATTCACACGTTGGTTCATCTGTCCATCAGTCTGTCTATCTATTTGTTTGTTCATTTGTTTTGGCATGTTTGTTTGTCTGTTTTTTGTTCCTGTCATGTATAAAATCTGGGTAATGATTAGTTTAGTTCTGATTTAGCTGATTTAGTTTTTAAGCCATGTTTTATAATGCCACATTTTATAATCACTTATATTATTCAAGCGATATCATCATTACACCCAGCCCCAGTTGTGCTCTTGATTTAAGGATTGCCAGGTAATGGCGGACTAATGGTGGGTGGATATTGGGCCACAAAGTTAAAAGTTTTTAAATTACTAGTATTGAAAACTCTATGTCTCCTGTCACTTAATAGTTTCAAGACATTATAATAATAAGTTATAAGTTATAAATATAACTTTACAACTTCAGGATATAGAACTTTCAGAGCTCATCATCATGTAGTCATTTTGTCAACCCAATAAGAACTCCAGGACCAGGTCATGTAATCCAAGTCTATGTATTACCACACTGATCATGTCTTCTCCTGGCAAACTAGTCTCATAACTCACAGCACAACATATAGAGATTTACCTCTGAGTGAGGACGTCTTTATAACATTCTGTAAAAGTCATGTGTTTAAAGTTCTGCTATTGTACATGCCATCAAAGAGTTTTCAGTTTGTTTCTTCGTAAACACAATGTTAAATTATCAGTGGCAATCAGCTGTATAAAACAGATGCAGCTGATGGAGATTACATAAACATTGTATTATTTCTTAAATGCATATAAATAGAAATCAGCTTTAACCTAAGAAGTTGGAGACGGGTGGGTTTGGAACACTGGCATGCAGCAGACTTGTTTGGGCGGTTTGGATCTTGAAGAACTTGAATACTGTCACGTTTAGTAAAAATGCTCATACGGAGGCATATGCATCGTGAGGTGTGTGAAAACGGGGGAAGGGATGATGCTGTTTGCACGTCTATGTGTGAGAATAAGAGCAAAGAAAGAAAAAAAACGAGACGCTAAGAGAAAGGAAGTGAGGATGAGGCATCCTAGTACAAGAGCCAGTAGCCCACCAGCTGGGCTCGAAATCAAGAAGCGCAGAAATTGTTTATTGGCCGCCAAAAGTAATTAATCCTTCTACTTTATATAAATTAATCTGATTATTTGGCCTTGTGGCAGAACTAATCTGATCTACTGTCTCCTGCACGGTGCACGCCTGACCCCTTCCAGTTCCCCTCTAGCCTGCACCTTCAGGGACATCATCAGTTGAGATATCTCTCACCAAACCGTGTTTCTATCAGTAATTTGTATGTATTCATTACTTGGGTTGCACCAACAAGGCTGTGGGACAATATCTGATATTTTCTATGTGATGAAAAAACATTTTTGAGACTGAACCCACCTGGATTAGCATTATGTAAAAATTACAGTGCTATGCAAACATTAGTACACCTGGTTAAATGACACACCCTCTACAGGGAACACACAGCTGGACATATATTGGCTGAATTTAACATATTGGAGAAAACGCTAAATGTGGCTCGTGCAAAGGTTATGGTAAATTTTCTATCTGATGTTTTTTTTTTATATTCCAGTTTGTTAAATAGCTTGTAAAGTAGAAACGGTGCACTCAAATTTGCAGAATAAGGCATACTGCAGTAGTTCTCTGTATAGGATTTTCTCTTTAGGGGTCTTCAAACTAATTTTAAGTTTGTTTCTAAGTTAACAGTTAGAGCAACGTGTTCTGGAGTGCCCTTATACCTTTAATAAGAATAATGAAAGTAAATGTATATGTATTTTTTTAATAAATAAAAACTTTTTTATTGTGGAAAATACTGCCAAACCATATAGAGAGAGATACACAACAATTTATCTGGCTAAACAAAAGCAATGCCACATTTTCTGGATTGGATCACTGAAGAAGAAATATATTAATGTTTAGAAAAAAAAGTACTGTGATCATTATGGTACTGGAAAAAGTTTGAATTTGTAACAATGCGAAATTAAGCTTTGCATGCGAAAATATATTTCAGTATTAAGTTGAATTTTAAGACATTGCAATCTGATTTTTATACTTATGATCTTTATAATAATTATATGTTTATACATGTTTTTTTATATGCATGCTTATATATATGTTTTTCTTTAGTATGAATATTAGTTTTTGATAAAGAAACTTTCTTTACCAAGCAATTTTAATAAGCAATTTTTGCCTGTTATTGAGAATTTAGGCATCCACTTCGGCAACCAAACAGAGCTTCATTTAGTATAGGCCTTTAATATGTATGACCTTATTTACATGTTGATTTTGATGGGCCATTGTGAAGTCCACATTGTGGGTCCACGCTGCACATTTGGGTGGCAAATCACTTTTACTGAGTACTGAGTTTTAGGAGTGTGTCCCACTGTGCTTGGTTAGAGGGCTCATTCGCATAGTCCAGCCTTCTATATTATCTGTCATGCAAAGGCCAACAAACACCTGCGAAGCCCTGTCGAATTGTTCCAACGTAAATACCTTTGATGTGTTCCGGAGTGCTTCCCAATGCTGATGTACAATCTCAGACTGGAGCTGAGGTCGCCATGTAAATGCTAGAAGATGACATTTGAGGGTGTGTATGTGCTATGCTGGTGGGTGGTGATATCACAAAAGCTGCCAACGACTGACACCCAGGCATCTCCACGTTAGCGGAGCGCATGCTGCCCTGAGGGCACAAACATGCTCTCGATGTATTATTTAACCTTTTCTTCAACATTTCACACCGTTCACGCTGCTCTCGCTGGATGGAAATGGCTAATCCAGCCGGTAGAAGGGCAGATAGAGCGGCTTATTTAAAGCCATGATTATTGTCATTGTCTCTCATGGGATTTAATTAAAGCTGTCAGCCAATACACCTTCTTCAGCCAAATACGCGAATGCCTGTGCGTGCACTCACACGCCTGCACGGAAGTTCCGGGGTTCAGTAGTGTCACAGATGCCCCTGTCCTTTCACACCTCTACTGTGCTGCTAATGAATGCTGTTTGACATACAGACCCAGCATAAGCACACTAGTCTGCACATCCTCCTCCTCAAAGCACACACCAAACCCCTGAAGTTTTGCAGGTCAGATCCATTAGAGCAGTCTGCCCCAGGCCGCATCGTTTCACACTGTTCCATTTCTGCACTTATCTCCAGTAATGAAACTGATGTTTTGTGACACCTTGCCTTCTTTTAGATTGTGTAGCTTCCGTGCTGCGCTCTTGCTAGCATAAAACAAATACCATGTAAGCATGTACGCTTATAGACACCCATCTTAACCACCAATTACTGCAGTAACGGAGCAATAATTGCTCTTCTCTTTGCTCACTAGTTGTTGGAACATTGCTGTGAGGATTTGATTGCATTCAGATGTAATGATGTTGATGTTGGATGATAGTTCTGGCTCATCCCAAAGGTACTGTATGGAGCTCCATCACTGCATAGAACACAGTTCTACTGCTCTTCCGCCCAGTGCCTGGGGGCTTTATACCCCTCTAATGCTGAGATCAGATTACACAAGTTTAGTCCAATTTTGATACAAGTTTGTCTTAGCTGATTTCCAGCATCTGGCCTGAATATGAGCTTCAAGAAATAGACTATGTAGTGTGACATAACAAAGAACAGCAATGTGGCACCACACGACACCCCGAAGAAAAAGTCTAGCATGTCAGAATCGTTATTCCTTGTTCCTTGTCATTGACCAATAGAAGGACAGAATGCTCTCTAGTGCACATGTGTAAACATGGCAAAAGCAAGAGGGATGCTGCTGTTGCAGCTGTCAGGTGGAGAAGCAAGCCACATCGCATATATCACAATAACGTCCGCTTAGAATTTACCGGCACTACAACTTGAGGCAGCTCTGCAGCTCTACAGTTTTGGCAGTGTATTTATGCAGCCAGTTAAGCAGCTACAAAATAATAGCTCACTATAAACCACAATGCAAGCCACTTCTGTGAAAGTGCAACTGTCCTTGAAATGTTAACACGTTTGTTACCTCGAGTTCTCTTTGAAGGACAAGCAGCTTCTTTTTTTTTTTGCAGCCCAAAGCTGCCAGCCTCACATGCAGCGGTTCTGTAGCCATTACTGAGAGTTCCATGACCCTCTTACCCTGTTTATCTCTGAACTCGTGACAGAATGTGAACAATGATCTGTTGGCATCAGAAGTTTAGTGGTGACAGTCTCCTGACTAAGACGTGGCAAGAATTTATGTCTCTATGATTGCCTAAAAGTTGGATCCTGGCATAATTGAGACTTTGAACATGGTGACTCCAGGTTTATGCACTGCTGCTCCATTGGCTTTGCCTTTCTATGGACTTGATACTTATATGTATGTGTGGAACTGAACATCAGCAGTGGGTGGATCTTAAAAGTCTTTGAAGTCACTAGTTAATTAAGGGGTATCTGGATCATTTTTGTCATTATTACTTATTACTTTAATATATTACTTTGAGTATATAAACTTTGGGAATGTTTACTTTGGGAATGTTTACTTTGGGTATGTTTACTTTGGGTATATAACGTTTGGTAATTTTTTATTTTGGTTATATAAACTTTGGGAATTTGGGAACAAGGGAATAAAAGTGTAAGGTTTTGTATTAATCCCGAGGCAGTGCTATCACATATTTTGTCATAAATATTTACATGTTCCTCAAATTAAACCCACTTAGTCTTGAATATGTTTACAGGCCTATATTCCTAATTCTTTGCTGTTTTGTTGGTTTCTCTGAGGCACACTTATATATGTGAAGTTTTGGGAAAAGTCATACACATTTTTATGTAACAATTTTCCAACATTTTATTTTTTCTTAGAATTTAATATTGTTACAGTGATTTTAGGGCGGATATATGTAAATTATCTCTGGTCTAATTGGCCAGCCTGTATTGTGCCTCATTCAGTAAACAGTCTGGTCTGAAACACTCCTTGTAACTTTGACATGAAGAGGTGGCACTAAAGCTGTAGGCTGAATAGGTGGATATTGGTTATGTTTAAATGCATTGTTTTTTGTGAATTCAAAGAAAACATGCTAATCTGTGTAAAAATGCAAGATGATATTGAACACCATTCATAACGGAATTTACTATTTATTTATTTATTTATTTTGCAGGCAAATTTTTCCTTCCCTGAGAACTAACAAGACGTTCCAGAATGTCGTATGGATCCATTGACGGTGGCTCCTTTGGCAGCAGAAACCCATTTGGTGGGCCCACAAGACAGGGCTACCAGCCAGTAGGTAAAGACCCATTTGCCTCCCTACTCAAACACTGTAATCTAACCACACTGAGTGTCTTCAGAACATGAGCTTATGCCGTACTATTTATCATCATGCATTGTTCACCAAAATACCATAAATCATTTGACAAAGACAAAGAGCAATTCCCACTCATTTGCAAAAGGCACTGCATTTGGTGTTTGCTCTCCATAAATCATTATGGGACTAATCAGCCATATGGCTTATTTTAACAAAGGTCTGCTTCAGCAGATTCTAACATGTTTAGTAACTTTATGACATGTTTTTGTAAACACTGTCACATTATGAATCCAAATGCTTCAGTGGTGGTATAAAGCCATATTGGAATGCTAAACTAGTCCACCTGTGAATTGACTGTGTTGCTGTGTTAATTGTGCTGTAACATTAGTTCTGACATTAGTCCTCATTTTGATTTTGATTCAACATGCATTACTGGCAAAAACAAACCACTGTGGCTTGAAATGTGTACGAATATGTTCTGCATAATGCCAGTGTAACATTGCATTACAATAGGGAGTCAAGTCTGTCTATTCTGCTGGTATAAGACTCTTGTAACATCAAGGCCCCATTTGGTGGGAGGTGCAGGGGAATGTCATTCTCTTAAGCAAAGTAATAGCAGAAGAATCCTCTTCTTTCCATACCATTTAGAGTCATATAATAATACGGGGCCTGAAATATCTATATTTTAGTTCAATTCATTTTTGCGAAGGTCCTTTTAGATGTAAAGCATGGACCAAAGTTGAAAAAAATACACACACACACACACACACACACACACACACACACACACACACACACACACACACACACACACACACACACACACACACACACACAGTGACAAAGATAGCCACAAGCTGCATATGTTTTTGGGTCACTCTTGTTATGCTCCTATAGGCTCTAATGTAATTACTTAAAAAGTATGATTATTGATGTCAGTCTAATCTGGCACAAAAATGACTGTAAGCTGCTTCCGTTCCAGAAATAATACTCCCATTCTAGAAATAATACTCAGTCTACACAAACGACACAGTTGTCTCTCAGAATGAATAAAAAACTTTGATGAAAGGCAAGTTTAATGCAAACTGATATAAGACATGTCTTCAAGTGTAAAGAGTGCTCAGGTTGAGGTCAGGTGACTGACTTGACCATTTAAAAACTTTTTGTTTCTTTGCCTTAAAAAGCTCCTAGGTTGCTCTCGCAGTGTGTTTTGGGTCATTATCCATCTGTACTGTGACAAGCCATTAGATCAGTTTTGCAGCATTTGACTAAATCCAATTAAATTCAAGCTTTATACACTTGAGATATGTGAAGATGTGAGGCATTGCACACATCACAGAATACCTAAACATTATGTATACTTGCCTGTACACTGCTCAACTGTATGGATATAGGTCAAAAGGCAAGTGTAGGGTTCACCTTAGCTTTACCTACCTGCGGGAGTCCAATCTCTGTAGAAGAGAAGGGGAGAACAGACCAGGTGAGACAGAGCAGACTGAGGTTGTGAGCTTCCAGTATCACCTCAATCCACTAATGGTTTAGCCCAGGGGAGGGGCAACCTGCTCATATGTGGTGCTATTGGGGGTACTGAGAGAGGAGAGAATTGTTATCAAGAGAGACCAGACCTAGATCCACATGACTTTGCAGTCATTAGATCTAAAGCCTCTAGCTGGTAGAGATAATTGTTTTTGTTTATTTTCCTGAATGTGTGCACGTACCTGTATATATTGTAAATATGTGAATTATCTTCATTGGTGTGTAAATAAAGGTAAAGGTAAAAGGGACTCTTGTGGAAATCACACTTTTTCTAGGCCTCATGGCTACTTGCCCGACACTACCCATAAATGGCGCCCCCAACTACGACATACTGTCCGGTCGAAGGACGCACTTTATTACAAGATAAATCCTGCTATGTCTGTAAGCAGTCACATCATCAACAAACACCAGTGACGTCATACAGTCATACCTGCCCTGCCTCCACCACGCTTTACAGATGACATGGCATGTTTAGGATCATGAGCCCTTCTCTGTACTCAACTCTTCCCATTCCTTCTTAGTAATGTCTAATCTGGTCTTTTTGTTCTCAAATGTTACCAGTGGTTTGCATCTTGAGGTTAACCCTCTGTATTTACATCCATGAAGGTGTCTATTGATCGTAAAACTTAGAAAATGAACAACCTCCTCTAGAGTGTCCTTGAATGGATGTTGTGAAGGGTTTTTTCTTCACCACAGGAGTATTTCTGTGATCATTCACTTTAGTGGTCCTCCGTGGTCTTCCAAGCCTTCGGTGGGAGGGTTGCTGAGCTCTCCAGCACACTATTTCTCTTTGAGAAGGTTCCAAATAGTTCATTTGGCCACTCCTAAAACTTCTCTTTTGCCATTTTTTTGATTTTGCAGCCGGCTGATACCCTCTGCACCTCTTTGGATCGCATATTGAGAGCTCCCATGAACAGCTACCAAATGCATATTTAAGACTTGGAATCAACCCCAGGCTTTCTATCTCTTACATTTTTCATGAAATAATGAGGGGGCAGTACATACCTGGCCATGAAACTGCTTATCAGTGAACTGTCTAATTATGTTTGAGCCAGTGAAAATGGAAAGACTGTATAAAACTGGCTGTAATTTTGAAATGGTTAATGTATCGTGGGGTCTTGATTGCTTCATTTCAGATCCATTGTGGTGGTGTACAGAGGGAAAATGACAAACAGTGTGTCACTGTCCAAATGTATACAGACCTAGCTGTATGGATTGATGGAAACCCTTTGAGCAGTGGAATATTAATTCAGGGCGAAATGAAAAATTAGTTGAGAAATGATATTACTGTAAAAGAAAAGCTTCCAGAACTCCCACATTGAAATGTGTAATGCAAATATTTACCAAACTTTACAAAACATGACCCAGGAAAAAAACACATATGAGACATCATCCTCAGAGAATAAATGACTGGGCATGCTAGAGGGAGAGAGAGAGAAAGCGAGAGAGAGAGATTAGGTTTGAGTTGAGGTAGAGCTCTTGGCTGCTGCCTGTCCCAGAGGAGCGCAGAGCGAGTGCTGCAGCTCCAGTCATTAGAGACAGCTCTTTGATCACAGGCGGACCTGCGCTCAGGAGCCTGTCAGCTTTTGCGGTGTATCGGCGCTCGCGCGTCAGCCTGGCTGAAGAGGGGCTCAGGCGATGATCAAAGCTGAGGTTAAGTCTCTAATGGAGTTGTCAGTTGAGCTAATCTTTCTCCTCCTCCCTCCTGCCAAACCTTTCAGCTTCTTCCAGCATATGCATTCTCTCGCTCTCCTTCTTTCTCTCTCTTCCTCTTTCTCTCTGTCGGTCTTTCTCCTACTCTCACTCCCACAAAAGTGCTTCTTTTTGTATCTCCCATTTGTCTTTGTTCCCTTTTCTTTTTGAAATAAGTTTTTCTCTTTTTCTGTCCATCAGAGGGTTCCTTATAGTCTTCCTTTGTGTGTTTCCTCACAAATGTAGTTACCTACTCCTTATAGCAGTGGATAGGCAGAACATGTTTATTGGGTAGGCCTGTGCAGAAATGGGAAGGCCTCCTAGCAAGGTACCATTTCAAAACAGGCATGTGACATTAGGCCCGTTTCTGAAAACAGTCCGATTCGGACACCTCTGGCTTATAGGAACGCCATATTGCAGTGCCGCTTTTGATACCATTGACTGTAAACTCCCACAGATAGACTTGAGAACTGGGTTAGACTCCCAGGTACTGTCCCAAAGTGAATCAGTTCATACTTGCTACTACTACTAAGCTACTACTAAGATACTACTTAAATAATGAAATAGAACGAAAGAGAAAACTTTAACGTTTCACTTGGAGTGCCAGTGACCCTTGGTGTCCACCAAGGTTCTATTCTTGGGCCACTCTTATTTAATTAACATATGCTACCTTATGGCTTGTAGATTGTAGTTCCTCTGAACACAGCAATGTACATGACACTTGGTTCCTTGGACTTGCCATTTCATCAACTTCGACATTACAAATATTGATTTCCTACCTAAGCCCGACCAGGAGGAGTTCATCTATGCCTTTCTTTTAAGCAGAATTGATTACTGTAATGTTCTCTTTAGTGCAATGAAATAACAGCTGTAGCTGATTCAAAATGGAGCTGCAAGAGTTTTTCTTAGAATTAAAGAAGGGAATACATCACCCCCATTCTTAAATCCCTAGCCGAGCAGAACCCTAAGATTTCTAGGAACTAGTCAATTAGTGTTGGACTTAACGTGGAGAAGCTGCGTTTAGGTAATATACTGCTCTTAAATGGAACCAGTTGGCAGAGAGCATTAGAAGAGTCCCAACCCTAGACACTTGTCTTAGAATGTTTCTATTGCTGCTGCTTCCAGATCAGTTTAAAACACTGTTAGCTCTTTAAATTTGAGTTTAATTTTTAAGGTAACTTTTTAATGAATGTAAACCCATGGTTTAATAATGTTTTAAACATGTATTTATTTCTGTACTCCTAGATAGATGCAGCAACCTTTTTATTGGCAACTGATGTATCGCCAAATTTTGATCACAGCTGGAGCTTTGAATTCAAAACACATGGCACATTAGCTCACTGCTAAATAAGTCCGACCTTGATAGTCTGATAGCTTAGAAGTAATTATGGCTGAGATATTAAGGCAGAGTGTGCATCCTGTTCATTCAGAAATAAGGAATTTCATTGTTTTAAAAAAGTGTAGCCTAATAAATGAAAGAGTTGTCTTCAGGCTGGGTAGGTCGTGGCCAACCCAGGCCTAACTGGGGCTACATACCTGCATTGAAAACTCAATGGTGGTATTGGTGCTCCATTATCAGGCGACTTGTTTGTCCTCTGGCTTATGAATTTAGCTGATATTAGGGTTACACAGATTTATCAATATCTATGATGATGCTACAAATATACTTTAATGTTTTTTCACACCAGCCTGTGTAATTCTGGGGTATAAAAAAAAGGCAATAGTTATGTAAAAAAGGAAATGCTGTTTGTTTGGTTCATAAAACCAAGCAAAATATCATAAATGGGAAAAAAGAGGGGGAAAAAATGTTCAAGTTTAACAGATTTGACATTTAAGAGTCGACAATCATATTCATTCACAGTTCACAGCTGACACATGGCAATTGTAAGTAAAGCACTTTGCAGAACTAAAATTGTTTGGAATTTCTATAATCTAAAATTTTATTAGCCAGAATTATTGTTTATTAGGTCCTTAAAATCATTATTCTTCATGTCAGTCATGCCCTACCGCATTGTGGGGCTTACGTCAGTCAGTCATGGGGTGCCAGCCTGAGTGGAACTATGGTTACCTGGTTATCAGAAGGCTCTGGACACCATGTACTGTGGTGTTCATTAATGATGGTTGACTGCAGAGACTTGCTGCCACAGGGAACCTAATGAAGGGTCTCTGAAATCCAGCAGGTTGTACGGCAGCACCAAAGCTCAAGCGTGCTTTGCAGCAGCACCAGTGTCATCCTGCCTGAGGACAGCAAAAGTGATATTGGGTGTCTTGACTCACGGACAAAGGACAGCTCTCTCTCGGTCTCTTACATAAATACACACCAGCCGTAGTGCTGCGTGTGCTGCTTGGCCAGAGGGGAGAGAGGGTTTTGTGTTTGCTCAGAGCAGCTAAGTGCACAAGGGATAATTCCCTCCAGTGTGTTTGAGGATGGATTATTGAAGTGCTGTGGTTGTCATGTCTAAGGTTAATCACTGCAACTCCAGCTTCTTAAATGGGGCTATAGTTTGTAAATCTAACACGTGGTAATAGAAATATTATAGATTAGAAAAGAACCCCTACTTCATGATCGCATTTAAGTTGGAAAGTTGCATCAAGCTAAAGGCATGAATGACCTAACATAGACACAACAAAATCTGGGAATGTCAAATGTTTTTTGTGATTCCCAGACATAGCTGATAAGGTATAGGTCATGTACAGTATATTGTTATTATTATCCATGTTATAATTATACATTATCCATTTTCCATTTCTTCCCATTTTAACATATAACAAAGAAAAGTGTTCTATGAATAAACTGAGGTCCGTGGGGTGGGGCTTAATAGGAGCCTTACAAGGCTTAATATTCACACATTTGAATGCTTACATAGGACGAATTAACAAATGCTCTAACAAAACATAGTGATCACGTCCTGATCCTACTAACTGATTAATTATTAAGCCCCTCCTGAGCTGCCGTGGATGTGTTACAACAAGAAAAGATAGAGGACCAAGGTTGGGAACCACTGCCTTAACTAGTCTAATCATGTACTTGATCTTAAGTAACGAGGCGCACAGTTAATGTAACCCATGTAGGGTCTCTAAAGGAGTTCCATTCCAACAAACTATGTGGAAAGTTTGCTGGGGGGTTTTCCAGGTCCAGGATTGGGAATCTCTGGTTTGACTAATCAAATCAAAAAGTTTTATTATGAACTTAAATAACATCACTGACAATTAAATGTAAGTTCTATAGGGGTTCCATTCCAATAAACTATTTGTAAAGCTTTTGTAAAAAACTCCTATACTGTCATCATCATTAAGGGCAGTCATGGGCTGGAGGTTAGGGAACCAGCCTTGTGACCGGAGGGTTACTGACAGTAACGACCCTTGAGCAAGGCACCTAACCCCCAGCTGCCCACCGCTCCGGGTCTGTGTGCTCACGGCCCCCTAGTGTGTGTGTTCACTAGTGAGTGTGTATGTGGGTGTTTCACTTCACGGATGGGTTAAATGCGGAAGTCAAATTCAAAATCACAGTTGGCACAAAATCGTATCTTAAATCCTAAATCTTAAATCTCAGCTTCATTTCAAAAAACCCGCTGTATTCATTGTTGTTTTCAGCACTGCTTTTTTATTCACTCTATTAAATCGCCAGCTGTGCTCATCATTTCCTAGGGCGCTGGTTAAGATTGACATAGCTCTTAGTGCATCCTGTCAGAATTACATATTCAGCGTTTTGAGAATTAGCAGACCTCTGAAAGCTCAACAGCAACTGCAATTAATGCCTGGAATTTTTGAAAGTGTGACCATTTAATGCAAGTCAAGAGCCACTCAGAGGTCCTGCCTAGATTTCTCATGCACTTCTTCAAGCACAGCATGATCTTCAGCTGACTTGTAAAATGGAGTTGTGAAATGATTGAAGCTTGGGAATAATGTGTGCTCCTAACTTTTAACTTTTGTAAGTTCTGTTTTTACATAGCTCTCTTTCTTGTTTTCTCTGGACTCTGCCCATCTCAGTTCCTCCAGAAGAGCGGTGTCTGGCCTTCTCACAGAGAGCAGAATCACCTAGAACTCTAGCCCTTGTCCTCTAAATTCTTTCCCCCTTTACAGTTTCGCATTCACTCCATAACCACAGTCAATCGATCGAAGGTAGGGTCCACACTTTCTAAAATGAGCTTGTGAGAGAGTGATGGAAATGGGGAAAATGCAAGATAAAAACAACTGCTCATTATTCAAAGCATACCACCTTAGCTGGCCGCAAGGGCATGTATGGGTGCCCAGTGGGACTGATTCACTTTCTTTTATAGATAATGTGATGGCAGGATACATTCTGAAGAGAACTGAAGCAACTTGACTACTTGGATCCAGCCAGTTGTCCTAAATAAACTCATTGGAGGACTCTGTAGCAATCTCAAAGGTATTTCTAAAGTGAAAGTGAGTTTTACTGGAAGAAAAAGTGGGATGGCAGGTCCAGTAATGGGAACATCATGGTGCAGGCATTTCAGCCACTGAAGACAAGACTGAAGACAGAAGAATGCAGATGCAGGTCCAGTAATGGGAACATCATGGTGCAGGCATTTCAGCCACTGAAGACAAGACTGAAGACAGAAGAATGCAAAAAAAATAATTAAAGCCAAACACATAACTTAAATTCCCATGTATTGCAAAGCCAATACGTTTGAGAAAATGTTGCTTCAATAGAAAACTTAGAGCTAACTTAAAATAGATAGTAGTTATAATAGTTTATACTGACTCATTTTAATATTTGAGTCCATAACTAATAAGCTAACACTACAGCTTTTCCTCATGCCTTCATTCGGTCATGTACCTGTGTCCTATTTTGTTGCGATAATATTAAGAACAGAGAAGTACAGGGGTTGGACAATGAAACTGAAACACCTGTCATTTTAGTGTGGGAGGTCTCATGGCTAAATTGGACCAGCCTGGTGGCCAATCTTCATTAATTGCACATTGCACCAGTAAGAGTGTGAAGGTTCAGTTAGCAGGTAAGAGCACAGTTCTGCTCTAAATACTGCAATGCACACAACATTATGGGTGACATACCAGAGTTCAAAAGAGGACAAACTGTTGGTGCACGTCTTGCTGGCGCATCTGTGACAAGCAAGTCTTTGTGATGTATCAAGAGCCACGGTATCCAGGGTAATGTCAGCATACCACCAAGAAGGACGAACCTCCACCAGCATCACGTAGTGACCTGGCCACTGTCCTGCAAGAAGAATAACTTAAAATCCCTCTGACCACTGTGCAGGACGCAGTATATGTCATTCCCAAGATTTCAGATTCACTGTCTAACCCCTGTATCTTTACAGCCACACCAAGTTTTAGTCTTTACATCCACACCAATGTTTAGCCTTTACAGTCGCATCAATTTTCAGTCTTAACAGACAAACCAACTTTCAGTCTTTACCGCCATGCCTCAGTCATGTTCTTACCATTGTGTTATTGACACAGGTGCTCATATTCTCTAAGTATTTCATACTTATAATCTGAAAGTGTGTGAACTTATGTACTTCTTTCATACAAATAACATATTTACCTGCTAGCACATATAAGCAAAATGGTCACCCTGCAGCTCTGTTAAAGCATAACAGTGCTTCGCTAAGTTGCTGGCCTGTTTTCTCCCTGAATTTTCATGATGCAACATTCTGAAAACCCTAACAACCATTTCAGTATTAAAACAGTGGCACCTGCAATGATTAATCCGAGTACTCAAGTACCCATGCCCATCTCTGTTACTCTATTTATCAGTGTAGTGCCAGAGAAGAAGGTTAGCTTCCCACCACACATTTTCACCACTGATTACAAATTGCACAATGCAGATGAACTTAACTGAACTTGGCTGCTGTAAAAGTGACTTCCCAAAAGACTGGATTGAGATTTGGCTGCTGACTGTGTCCCTCAAAGAAAACTGCAGAAGATTAGAGAAGCTTGTCTTGAACCTCCCAGGAGAGAGATATTTGTTTGAGCGTGTGTGCTGATCAGAGCAGCGCTGTGAAGCAGTGTGGTGCTGAGCACACAAAGACAGTAGAGAACAGACGAGGGGGGCTGTCTGCACAGCTGGAACTGTCTACACACTGTACACAAAGATGTACTATGTTCTAGATTTCCTGTACTTTACTTTGGGCTTTTACATCAATCCAATTCCTCATAATGTGCTGGCAGAGAAGGAAAGATGGATGACAACAGTGAGGGAAGATTTTAGTGGCTGAATAGTGAGATAACAGACCTCATAAACAGTTGGTAATAAGAGAATGAGGCTGTGGTGTCAAAGTAATGTCTGTTTGACTGGTGCAAACCAAAGAAGATGGCATAGCAGAATAACCTGGCCTTTTATGCATTTATGGTTTAAATGGATTCTGAGTGATAAGCCCAGAGGTCAGCCATTGGACCTACTTGATTGCCCCTGTGATGGTGGTGAAACTTGACATTTGAGAGTCTTGTGGACTTCTGGGAGAGCGTGCCATTGTTCATTTCTCAAGATAACTTGAGCTAGCATAGGATTGACTCAAAGCAGTCATCTAGCATACGACATGAGTGTTCTTCTGTGCTGACAATAAGATCAACAGACCAGTCTTCAAGGCACATGTACAGGGTGAGTCCATGTGCTGCTGTTGAAGGAATCATATACAAACAATTATTATTATTTATTAATATATTATTATTATCATTGATGAATTTTATCTATATAGCTGTGATGATTAGCAAATTATGTGGGAAAATTCTCTGAATCAGGACAAAATTAGAAAATATCTTATATAGTCTTATTTATTATTACAGTCAATTATTCTCTGTGTTTAGAACAGTTTACATTCTTATTGGGGTCCTTAAATCACTCTCAGGCTTTTCTACCCATAGATTATGTTTAAAATGACTCTTTGAATTTGACTTCTACATAAATGCAGCTTGATTGGACACAAGACGAGTGAGAGAGAGAGATTAGGCAGCAGGAGCATAAAGTTGTGACCAGCAAATGCTTGACTGGCAAAGTCGTCCTGGCTAACTTTACTTTCTATTAGTTTGATGGACTGCCTAGTTGCATCTAAACCAGTGATTCATCTAATATCTACTTAACAGAAATATTTGAACAGGAAGCCAGGAGAGGAGGACGGCAGACTCATGGTTTAGATCCCCTGAAGTGTAAAGATTCACAGAGAAGCACTTTGTGCCCAAAGCTAGTTTAAACCTCACTGACACACAGTCAGAACAAATGCCTACACCTTAGCAATGTGCATTTTGGTCATTTCAGTGGTATGCATTCACGTAAAAGGCAATTTTTAAATCTAGCTTGTGTCACATCAATTCTAGAGGTGGGCAGTCTAACCGAAAGTATGCATCTTGATGATATATAATTTGTATTTATATATGTGTTTTTTAGACATTTAAACAGTAGGAACAGAAAAAACAGTAGGGCTACTTTTATAAAATACTATAAAGTGTCATGTGAGGCCAAGACGAGGAGGCAGGGTGTAATCGCAAGTATTTAATAACGAGGAAATAAGACAAAACCAAACCAAAGAAATCAGAAAACTAAGATACAACTTTGAACATGGATACAAAAACAACCAACAAGACAAAACTCCAAGCAAGAACAAAGGGCACAACAGGGAGTATAAATGAACAAGGACTAACAAGGAACACCTGGGAAGGGGCGGAGCTACAAACTAGGGACAAGTGAGGAGCCGGACAAGGGGGCGGAGATAGGAGGAGCAGTAACTACAACAAACAAAAGGCACATGGAAGTGACAAGAAACAGAAAACCAGAGAAAACGGACAAACAGGCAAGACAAGACAGGAGGGGACATAAAAAATATAATCATTTTTAATTAGTTTAGCATACTATGCTGCACTCAGTCCAGTTATATGGGACACATTTTGCTGTCTTTATAATGTGTGGACAGTATCCATGATCTCTTTAGAAAAGCATACTGATTAATATTATGACATATTTTATCATAATAAAAATATGCACTGGCATATATCCCAGCCCTAATCAGTGAGAGCGTCCAAAAAGGGATGGTAGGCTGTAGCACAGCCTTCTAGAGTGAAAAGGCTTGCAAATTGGCATCTTACAGTATTAACAAACATGCCGGGTTAGACTAAAGTAGACAGCACGTCAGACCATCAATTTTATATGTGCACTGATTGCCAAAGGAGTAGTTGCACAAAAACTGCACCTAGAAGGAATCAGCTGACAGGAATGAAACTTGGTGAGCAGATTTGACCTTGTGAGACATGCGAATGATTCAAGTTTCACGCTCAGCTGTGCATGTGACATAAGCAAGGGTAGGCCTCATCACTGTACCTGACTCACCCAACAGCCACGATTGCGGAAATTCAGTGAGCAGTGATGCCCTCCTTAAGTCATTCTGTTAGTGCCAGCAGCACTGGCACATGGCGGCACAATTCAGGGCTACATGCACGCAGACCGTTATGATGACTGCCCTTAACACCACGTCAACATCTTCAAAGATTGCAATGGTGGTGTGTCATGGGTCATCTTTAGTGAAGAGTCTCGGTGGAGACGACCCACTAATCCATGTATGGATGCTTACGGGTCAGTGCCAAGATGAACACTTCGTTGTCACATGTTCAGAAGGCCTGGAGTCACTCCACCTCCACCCCTACTGCACAATCTGCAGGAACTGTGTGAGAATATTCAGCTACATGGGATGGATGATTGCAAGACACCATTAGGAACCTCCTCAACTCCATGCCAAGACATCTGGCATATTGTGTTAGCTATGGTGTTCCCGACACTACACCGAGAGACACTATGTCTGTGTGTAGCTCAGTAAATATTGTCCATATTGGCTTAAATTTATTGTCATTTATTATTCCTTTATCTTCCTTCCCAGTAGCACTGCAATCTCACACATCCTTCTGGATGCAACTTAGGAATTAGGAGTGTATTCATGTGACAGAATTGTATGTAACTGAAAATATCTGCTACTATAATAAACTGCTATGAGTGCAATAATTGTATAAATAAATAAATAAAGTTTAAGTTAAACTGTTAAAGATAAATAAAGTTATTATTACTCATTTTATTTATTTATGCTTTGGAGTCTCCCTCTGGGCCTGGCTCCCCTTCTCTTTCTCCCCCATCCCCTGCTCCACATCGTCTACTCACCGCCACCCACTCACTGCTTAAGCAATTATACTTCAAGTCTGGGAGAATCTGTCAATCAAGTGTGTTAACTTGCCCCTAGAAAGCACGTCCTGCTTTATTTTTAAAGCTGATGCGTTAAGAAGCTCGCGTTTAAAAAAAAAAGCTGTCGTCTGAACGCCTGCTTAGTCAACATGTGCTCATCTGCGTTACCTTAATATAGCTAGTATGTTGTCCCTGTACCATCCATCAAAGGTTATAATATGATTCACAGCAAAGACGACACGAGAAGAAAGTGAAATCGAGCTCCCTTAATCCTAATCACCCTTAAATATAAAGAGAGGTAATAATAGCAGCATTGTGCATTCTCAGAGTTCTCCGGGAAACAGGCGTTTGTACTCCCAGTGAGTCACCATGGCTTGGGAAGCAGCAATGGAGCTGTTTTATTTCTGCTGAGACTGAAATAAGTCTCATACAGTAACGCTGAAACTCAGAGGTAGCCTGCCCTAAGCCTAAAACCCATCACTCCCAGAGCTCAGCTCTGCTCAGGAAAATAAATAAATAAATAAAATCCCCCTTTTCTCCCGTCCTGTAACACGCTGGCAGTACTCTGACTCGCTTCTGGATGAGCTTGCCATTTTTCGCCTGCGAGAGAGGCAGGCAGATGCTGACCTCATGGATAATGAGTGGGGAGCTTTTGATTAAGTCATTTTCTGGTTTGAGAGTATAATTGAACTGCTGCAGAATCTGCATTTACAGTATCGATGAACTAGTCGTGGAGGGCAAATGTTAATTTGTCCCCAGCAGCCCAACAATTCTGCCTCATTTCTCTTCCTTTGGACCAAAGGATAAAAAAAGCACCTCACAGTTAATGTATTCAGTTTCTGTGAATTGAGCTGAAGAACATTCAGGAAAATTCCAGTTTTTCTTTAGGATCCACTCTCTAACAGCAATGCCACATAAGTAGCGATACAGATAATTGGAACAAGAAGGGTCGACACTGCTGTAGAGGTGATTGGATGTCTGTGTGGATGCATGCGTATCTCAGACTGCTTGTAATTAGGGAGGGAGCTGAGCTGAGTCCAGGTGCCGAGATGATAAAAGTGTTAAAGGGGATCCCACTGAGCATCTGCCCTGTTCCCTGCAGGAGGTCCTTTATGCAAGCCACAGCCATCTCAGCTAGCCAAACTTACAACCCACCAGCATGTGATCTGTGCCATACACGCACACTCACACAGTCACTGTGCTAAGAGCGAGCCAAGTGCACTGTTTGTCCATAATCAGAATGCAGAATGGCATGAATATAGGGCATCCATCTATCATAATGATGGAGTGGAGCAGAGAAAAGGAGGGGTAGGACAGGTGTAGGGAGACCTGGGGGCCAGTGGAGATAACAGGAAGGGCACAAACGACCGCTTCCCTGAAAAATGATCCATTTACGAAGTACCTTCGTAAGACTCGTACTTCAGGACGTGCATTCAGAATATGGAACTAATCCCAGGCTTGTTTATTCAGCCATGTGAAAAGATCATGTGTGTATTGTGGTGGGACCCTACCAATGTTTAATTGCTAAAGACCCTATGTAGTGGTCACATGTATATACAGCAATGTGTGATATTATGTGATACTTCACTTTTTGGTCTCTATACATATTTAACAAATACAGGATGCATCAAGTAACACTTTATAGCTACCTGTTAGCAATAATTACTTTGTATAAGTGCTGCTGTACATGCATGGTGCACTGATGTTACTATATACTTTAAGTATATACTATAAATACATACCAAATGACTGTATTTCACACGTTATATTGTAATGACTACATATTTCCCTGTCACCTAAAATGTAGCTGCTCGTCATTCATGCAGAAATGTGACTTATGTGATCAGTTACCGTTCAGATGGAATTGCTGTTTGTGAAAGGAACCCAGTTACAATGAGTCCATCCCTTAAATGAACCCAGAATTGCTCCTGAGTGTGGACTTGTGTGACAGCACCCTAGTTTGACCGATTAGCAGTCTTCCTGGCTATCTATATTTACTAGATTGTACTCCGGACGCTAGGTTGTGCTGACATGAAATGGTTCCAATCCTACCAGTCTTTAAACAGTTCCAATTTAAAACCTAGCAACTGAATAATCACCATAGCGTTCTAGTTTACACTACGTTAATAGGTAATAGTGCTTAGTGTCATCTTCACCTGGAAAAAGGAGGAATGATCCTAATTGAGTTCTCATTAGTCTAATAAAAGTGAACTTCTAACAGACACAGCTGATGCTCAAATAAACACACATTACTCAGTGCGGCGAGTCCTGTCATAGCACTAAGATGTTGCTATCACATTGATGAAAACGCATGCCTTTAGTCTGTTTGATGTAAACATGGGGTTCAGTCAGCTTGAACAGTCATAATGAACAAGCAGTTGGTGTAACGTGGTTATTTAGTAAGAGGCCTACTTACTACACTGTTAAACTAAGTGGTACTTAGGTTTCCTTAAGCATACCATGTAGCTCCAAAGTTGCAGTTGCTTATTATATTTGTAGTTTGGAAATGTGCAGATTGTTAAATCTGGTGATCATGATAAAAGCTCTTGTTGGTTAGGACGTGTGACCGCAGACCAGAAAAATCCTGGATTCGTTACCTTGGTCCGCTTGCCCCAGTGTGCTTAACATCTACGGCCTGTGTCCTTCAATCATCTCCACTAGAAAACCTCACTTGCTATTTTCATAGTTTTCATGTGAGATGAGGTGCATTAGGTGAAGAGTCGGAGGAAAACAGCCTGTCAATTACAGTCATTTTGGAGGCAGAGAGAGACAAAAGCCTGTAAGGATCCTCAATAAGTGTGAACGCGTATGTGTGTCTGTGTGTCCGTGGGATTGAGCTAAGAGGCTGAGGTCGTGAAGTGGAGCCAGGTAATGGCCTTCTGTGATTACCTCGTCCTTTCCGCGAGTGTGTCATGTGTGTGCTTGATGAAGTAATGGCTTTGCCCACACGGCCCATTTGGGTGGCTCACGACTTAGTCTGTTTACGCAGAACTGGTGCCCAGGAAACTGGCATCTCTCTGCCTCTATCTGTTTCATTTGGCTTCTTTGGAGAAGTGAAGAGAACAATACATTGGCTCATCATCATGTTAGCTCACATCACATGGAGTAATGGAGTCGTGGCAAACAGCGCATGCACTGTTTATGTTGAAGCAAGCTTTTGCTAATTTGCCATCAGTGAACCAAACCCTCATACAAGACTGTAGCTTTCTAGGAGAGAAGGGGGAAAACGTCCTTAAAGTGGCACTCCGGGCAAAATGAAAGATGTATCCATCGTTTCATCTGTTGCAAACATCCCTACTCAACTATTACTGCTGTGCTGTAGTCTGTAGAGTGCGATTTTCCAGGTAAAACACTAGGAAGCCCTCTTCTGATGAAGTATCTTGAGGATGCACTGAACAAAAAAAAATAATAAAATAAATGTGTATATTATATATATATATATATATATTAAAAAACAAAACAGTCCTTTGGGGGAGGGCTGATGACGGAAGCCAGATAGACATTGTTACTAAGAGGAAACCAAATATCTCATGTGTTGATTAGCCTCTACGTCTGTGGATTTCGTGATTGCTATGGAGGATTACTAATGCCTATATAATGTATGTGAGTAATACATTTTGGGCTTTGTAGTGAAAGAACACTCATGATGAAATGATGCTGTCAAACTGATAAGGCAAATAACATGGCAGTTGACCAACCAAAACAGAGTTGTCAAGCTGACCAATCAGAGCACACTGGACTTAAAGACACAGGAGCTCTAACAGTGTGTTGTAGACAGAGGGTGAAGACAGATGTACGGTAAAAAAAAAATAAAAAAAAAATTAAATTAATTATTAAGCATGTAAATCTATTCTAATAGATCCCAAAAATAAAATTCAAACCACTGAAAACATGCCTAACAGGTTCCCTTTTATATTTATTGTCAGTGGTGTAACAAATGTCTTTCTTGTCTGTTTCTGTTGATCGATTCATCCTGAACAATGATAAAAGGTGATGAAAGATTTTGAACTGACATTGACTATGTTTTATTTAAAGGGCCCATATCCTACATGTGTCTTGTATTTTTTCCTTTTCCCTCTGGATTAAACAAGCTGTTTTTGTTACTGTCTCTATAAGACTGATATATCTAAATTTCATTTGTTCTGACTGACTGCTCTATATTGTGCAAAAAAGCGATCTGGGCTGAAACACTTCTTATAGCATCAATATGAATGGGTGGTGCTAAACTACTGTAGGCTGTGTAGGTATGTATGTGTGTATGTGTGTGTGTGCGCGTGTGCTTGTGCGCGTATGTGTGCGTGTGCTTGTGCGCATACGTGTGCGTGTAAAAAAAAAAAAACTGTAGCTTTGTTCATATGTGGACTGTATATACTAGGGAGTGAATATACATATTCAGATACATTTTGAATCACCTTAATAGTGTCTATATACTACACACAACTTATTTATTCAGCAAAGGTGAGGACTAATTGCTTTTCCAAGATATGAACCATTTAATAAATGGGTTATCCTGGTTACCACTACAGTAAAATATTTACATTTACAAAAATTTTTGTGCCGCATTTGATACGTTCAACTCTTTGGAAATATATTACCATATGCTGTATGGAATGTATGCACAGCATTCTTATTACAGCATTCAATATATTTGTTTTTTAAATGGGCAGCCCCATATAGCAATCTGTGTATTTCTGTGCAGTCAGAAAGATCTCCATGTTTTTGCATTTTTGCAGCTACTCAAGTCAGTCCTTCAGAGTTGCAAGATGTGTTCCAGGAAACCTCATCCAACATCTTCCAGATTAATGCCAATGGTAAGTGGATACAGCCACAAGGCTTGAAGAGCAGCACACACATCAATTGTGCATTTTCTATTCCCACCTTATTTACTTCTCAGATCTGCAGCTCATACATTAATTTAATGAGTAGAAAAAATGGTCATATTTTGGTGTGATTTTAATGAAATTCTCAACGTTGGGCAAGTTCCTTAAAAGTTAATCTGCCATCTGAAACTTTTTCCTGATTGATATTGTCTCTGAGGCTAATTAAACTTATAATGACCTGCCAGTTCAACAGTTTGTTCTAAATGTTAGACAGTGCATAGAATCGTACTTCTACTCACCCTGTGGCACAGTAACAGTGCTACTGTTATATCTGCATGTCCGCTAAATGGATCAGTATTGGATGAGGCTTCTCAGTTTTCGGGTTATGTATAGGCTTTAGTCTCTAACTTTACCAGTGTAATGCTAATAGGCTGCCAAGTGTTATGTATATAGCTATGATGCACCGCCCAACACTGGAAATTGTACTAATTATTCATCATGATTACAAAGCAAGTTCTCAGAGTTCTTCTTTATTTCATGTGCAGTGGTAACTTTAGAGAAGAGTCTTCAGTCATTGGGGACCTCCAGAGACACAGCAGAGCTACGCCAGAGTCTGTAAGTGTGTATGCTCTTCCTTATTTTATACTGTTCATCGTTTTGTGTAACCGAAGAAGAAATTTCTGTTGGCTTTCAGTGTGTCCTAATCACAGTGGTTGGGAGCAAAATAGTCATGCAGTATAGGTTGTAGTAGACTCTCAGCAGTAGCTATACCAGCAGTTCTGTTTTTATATTGTATAATGATTTATGTATTCTCCCAGCCAGGCATCATTTAACCTGACTACATCTGTTCGTGACGACTAGCTCAGTACATATACATGGCATGCTTATTGTACAGCTGTCACTATCAGTTACACCAGTGGAGAGCAGTCTGTCTTATTTTGACAAAATATTTGACAATCTAGTAATGAATTTTAAAAGACTAAACTATACAGATGGATTTCGCTGAACAACAACAAACTATGCATAATCTTTCATAGATTTTAAAATGCTTTATTTGAAAAAAAATGTTAAATATATATATTTAAATAAATAAAAATTCCAAATATATTTAAGACAATAAAACAAAATGGAAAAAATAATATAGAAAATAGAAAAATACTAGAAATGCACATGTCCATATGGTTCTTCTTAAGAGGCACCGGTGCATGAATCTGTACTATGCATTGCCACCAAAACTGCCATCTACTCATTGCGTAACTGCTACATTTTTAGCGACCATTTCTTGAGGTTTTGAGTTCAGTCAAGTCATGTGGCAGCACAGCACACTGACTGTATATGCTAAACTAGAAAATGAATGAAATGAAAAGTTTTACTGCATCATAGCTCTAAATACTATGGCCAACTTTGGACTGTACTAGAGCAGTGTTTTTTTTATTTGATGCAGTATTTCCACGATAAACACATATTTGGTTGATTTGGAATTTCACTGCTAGGACTTCTAGACTTACACAGATACACATGACAGCATGCACACCCTGTGCCCTTATGAGGAACTATGACAGGCTAGGTGTTGATAAAGGATGGTAGAGAGGGGTTTTATTTTGTATGGTGTGTAAAATGTTCTAAAAGAAATAACTAAGTTTTAAAATTCAGGAATTTGTCCTTTTTTGGTTCTAGTATACTAAAAGTAATTTATTTCTTTGATCATTAATATTCTAGGTTCTAATTTGCAATTAATGTGACAATGTTCAAAGCAGCAATGTGTTATATCGGTGCTTTGTTTGTTGTCCACTCGATCTTTAGGTTTATTATTAATATTGAACAGCATAGCATAAGTGCATTTAACATGTTTTTGACGGTTCATGTACAAATTCCGTGTCAGGCTGCATTGAATATTTCTTTTGGTTAAATCAGTTACTGACTCAAATCATTTCAAATAAAACAGGAAGACTCTTGAATCCAGTAAGCAGCCACTGAATTGCAGCATTATAAAACTGGTTGATTTATTCATACAGTTCTTCTGCTTGGATAATCTTTTGCAATAACCAAATAATTGGCAAAGCTTCTGTGTAATCAGGTGGAGCACATGAGGCTACTTTTCTAGACTCTAAGCCTCATAGTTTTGCATGCCTGTTCTGTTTGTGTTTTATTTGTGCTCTAGCCACGATACAGTGTGATGAAATAAGGGGAAGTGAGGAAGTTAGAATCAAACAAAATTTTCTTAATTCTGACGTTTTGGTTTTATATGCCTATATTTAATGCAATACGTCTCTGAATACATGTCTAAAGCCTTGCACACAGCCCTGCATAGACCATACGGCTGCAAATGGTCTGCATGAACATAACATTGCATAGATCTTTTTTTTTAAATGGAGAAGTTTTGTCATTAATTCTAATATTTTTGTCTTGCTCTTTACTTAATTCAACAAAAAGCATTATCCGTTATACTTTCAGATCATGTAACAGTGTTCAAGGCTGCAGTTAAGCATTTGTCTTTTAAGCTTGTTTTGTAATCTTATGCAATTTTGTTCAATATACCATTCAGTATATAACAGCAGTGCTAGATAGAAGCATCACTCAGGTCAAGCCTGTTACATTCGAATGATAAAAACATTCTAGTCCAACATGCTGTCTAACACACTGTTCCAGGATCTCCCATTGACTGAGATATAATGCCAGTGAATCGATATGATGATCTTTATTAATCTCTGTGTTGAGCGCTGCTAAAGTCTGAGTAGACTGATATATCAGTGTGATGATCAGTTATTAATATCAGTGGTACTGAGCTCTGCTAAAGTCTGAGTAGACTGATATATCAGTGTGATGATCAGTTATTAATATCAGTGGTACTGAGCTCTGCTAAAGTCTGAGTAGACTGATAAATCAGTGTGGTGATCAGTTATTAATCTCAGTGGTACTGAGCTCTGCTAAAGTCTGAGTAGACTGATAAATCTGTGTGATGATCAGTTATTAATCTCAGTGTTACTGAGCTCTGCTAAAGTCTGAGTAGACTGATAAATCTGTGTGATGATCGGTTATTAATCTCAGTGTTACTGTGCTGATATGAAAATCAATGTTATCAGGATGAGACTAATTGTTGGATCAGTTTCTAAAACATGAAATGATAATAGGGTCAGCGGCAAGAACCAAAATAATATTGCTTTTTTTTACCTTAATTTAAATAACATAATTTAATGAAACGTATTAACTAGAAGCAGGGGACAGTGTGAATTATGTTAAAATGACAACAGCAGAGTTTTCCCCATTTGCCTGGCAGTCCTCTGTATGTTGTAAATGTATTTTAAATATTTTATTTTTAATGTATTGTAATGGCCTGCATTACTGAATACATCAGTATTCAGCCATCACTGTTTGCACAGACTTCATTACATGCAGATTCATTGAGTGATCACTTCTGCACATTTTAGTGCACACTTACAGTACTTTTGCAGAATTTAGCATATTGTGGGAAATAAAATGAATAAGTAATGAAAATAAATTATGACCTGGGCAAACATTATTATGCTTCATATTTGACTTTTTCCCCCATATGTTCAGCCCACAAAAAACAAACTGTGCTTTTTTTTGGGCAGAAGACAAACCGTGTAATATGACTGAGGGGGTTGCACTATTGCACACAATTATATGTTCAGATTTTCCTCATTCTGTAACAGTTCGTGTGCAGATATGAGCAAGGCCATTAACGCATATTTTCCTGGTTTTTATCTCCTCCCTCCCAGCACACATCGATTAGACTTTTTCAGTCAGGCTGTCAGCAACTCCAGAATTCATTGCTTGTCACAAAGTGGTCAATCTGAAATGATTGCGTCTGTGTAAATTGCATTACACTCACTGTGTCCACTGGCGTGTCATCAATTCCATCAGCCTTCTTTATGATGGTTTTGGAAATCTACTGACGTTCATGTACTGTCAAATTGTATGTCTTTTCTCTTCCCCTCTAGGCTCATCAATACCCGAACTCAATACAAATCTGGGGAATAAAAGTCTTATCGTTACTGGATGAGTAGATAGTGAACATCTGTTTGCAGCTGCCCCATCTGCTGTTTTGTAGGTGTGACTGCACACAGCATGGATAAATGCTTGTAATGTTTTCACTGCATATGGTACACTGCTTCTGTTACCCATGAAATCTAATACAATTTCAGCACTGTACTGCCCAAACTTTAACTTTAAGCCAGTTCTTCCGTGCTTTCATCTGCTGTGTTTCCTGGTCAGGATGGGAGCTTATTAAGCTGGAGACGCTTTCACACAGATGCTGAACTATGCATCAGCATGCACAAAAACAGGAAAACAAGCATGCCCTGGGTGTAATCTGGTAATAGTCGGTGCAGAGAGGCTGCTCTCAAATTGCTAGAAGCACACTCTCTGTGAAAAGGTACAGGCTAGACTTCCTTATAATTAGCCTTCATCTTTTCATGGTCTACCTTTAGACGCTCACTGGTAATGGGCTTGCTGGAGTCTGCCTTTGAATTAAGAAACGTTTAATATGAAATACAGGCCTTTAAGTTCTGTTTTATAACATTGGTGTTTTATGAATTAGGAGCAAAAATAGTCCTATTATATTTTACATTGAATTGTCTAGGTCTAGCGGACTGGGGTGGTCCACTTTTAACATTAACCCTTCACAAAGGCCAAGCTGCTGCTTCCCTTGGAAAATCATGAATATACATGTGGTGTCGCCTTCTTACCTGGTGTGTTTGACAAAGGGCTTCCTACTGGGGCGTAGCTAGAACTTTTAGAAATGGGTGGCCAGGTAAGACCCTGAGATTTTAATGGGTTGCCAGACTAACATATAAAAAATGAAATAGAAATGAAATAAAACGCATCACTTTTTTTTTTTACTCCACAATCATTGATCATACTCTGATCATTTGTCCTACCTTTGAATAGCCTACTTTACAATGTATCACCGCTGAAAGGACCCAGTGCAAACTCCCTTGCCTTTGTGAACACAGTAACCCTTTATTACACTTCACTAAAAGAAGCATCTTTAGACAGGTGCGTATACCTGGTTTATAACTACACTAAGGGCAGATTTTCACCCTAAAGCAGAACTGATACTGTATGGATGACAGCCAACTGATGATGGTTGACTGTCTCACTTTTCATAACTGGGGTTCATTTTCATTACTGTGGTGGCCAGAAAGGTGACTAGAATGCTTTGTTACAGGGTGGCACTGGCCACCTCTGGCCACCTCATGTCTATGCCTATGTTTCCTACATGGTCTTTATGTACAGGCATGCCTAAACTAACTCACACACTTCCCCGGGTTTTAAATGCCATCGCCTAAATAGGATTTGCTTAATGGACTTCACAAGGATGATAACAAGTTAGCATCGATTTAAGCTAAGCTCATGTAAAATACCTAAAGCGGTGTGAAATACAGCACCTCTGTCACAAAACAATAGCAGAGTACATGACAAAATTGTACCAATGGGTGTAGTAAGAAAACAGCTGGTGCAAATTATAAAAACGTGTGTCTGACAGCTTCTGAATGTTGCATGGAAGCCCCCATGCCGTCTTGTCTCTGCAGAGTCTTAAAGCGCTTCCCCTGGCAGACTACCGGAGAGGGGGGAAAAAAAGAAGTACCTATGTTATGATTGGCTGGCCTTTATTAAATCTCAATCAAAAAATTTCCAGGCTAAAACACTCTTTATAACTTCAATATGAATGGGTGGAGCTAACCTGCTGCAAGGATAACTGTGGATAGGTGAAATAAATTTAAAAAATGCTTTCAAAATGGGCGGCAAGGACAGGACATTTTAAACTTTACACAGTGCACCTAACTCATTTAGGTGCCCAAACCTCATATCCATAAACTAATTCCAGTGTTCTCCATCATCTGTAACATGCTGTATAATACATCCATCAGGGTCTGATGGTACTTCTATAATGTCCTTTGCTGATGAGGATAATGGTAAGCATAATGTTCAGTGCCTAAGATTATACAGTCAGTACCTCTAAAGCCAGAGGGAAGTAAAATCACTTTGCTGTAATATTAGGGTAAAGAGGGCGGCACATACAGGACTGTCTGTTTAAAATATATTAGCTATGTTGCTGCAATTACGGTTGGAATAAAAATAATAATTCGGTTTATGAAACAGAGGCAGATATATTGTATTTAGTAAGGTAAATTAGGTTGACTGAATTCCTTTAAATGAACTTACCAGTATGGAATCACTGTAAATGATACAATGTGCATGTCATGCACCTTTAAGTCATTCTTAGATTGTGAATAAAGACATAGCCATTTAAAACTTTAACAACCTTATGTGTGGTTTTAGTTAGCTTGGTGACACTTGGTTACACATCTATAAATCAAGTATCCGTAATGCAGTACAAGTGCATTAATAAAGATCTATAAGACATCCATAATAAGTTTTATTTAGTTTTATAATGTTTAATAAAAAGCCTTTTAAATTGTACATAAATGTTGATAGTCACATATATAAACTTCATAATATAAACTGACATACATTAACATGTAAGTGTAGATTTTTCCTGTTCCTAACATGACCTTCAAGACCTTCAAGTACATTTATACACATAATGCTTTAAATCATAAAGCTGATCATTAATTTCACTTTACTGTAAGTCTGTAAAGACGGTTTATGAGTGTTCATTAGCTGTTACATGCACTTTTTGTATGTTTTGAAGATGCTCAGTGTCTGTGAATGTAGGGCATTACTACTTTAACCCAACAGCAGCTGTTAAGTTTTATGATACCTTGATAACTCAAATCAAAGTCCCGTGTCCCCTGTTCCACCTCTGCATAGTAGAAAGCGCTATGGTATTGGATATATGGGTGTTACTTGCTATATGTTGGCTAGAGCTCTCCTATTAGTTCTTTCAATTCCTGAGAGGACTTTAAAGGAGCAGTGTGTAAACCTCTGGTGGAGAGGTTGCATATTGCAACCTACTGAAGCCCCTCACCATCTTCCATTAACAAACATGACATCATGTAGCATATAAACTTTTACTGCAAACAGGCAAACTTTAAGAATACATTGTGGTTCCAAATGATTGGTTGCATATTATCAGTAGCAGCAAGAAACAGTCTTCACTGGCATTTTGTCAGTAGAACTACATGTAATATAATAAGATGATTATATAAGCGTTACTGCTTCAAATCAGTCATTTTGTGCATGTAAACATTGTTTTTCAGAGGCTAGACGTCCAATGGCATTTCCATCCCTGTATTATTAACTGTGAGCCCAAGTCCTCTGTCAACCGCTAATCTGCAATGCTGAACAGGCAGACTAGTCACAGGACAGGCTTTCATTAGCTTAATGCACAATGTGAGTAGCAGCCAAACCAGGCTATGAAGAAAAGCATGTATGTTCAACCTGAAGCAGTGCAAAGCGGTTTGTTAATGTAAAGACCACAGAGACTGGATCAGTTCTGCCACACTGAACCCTACAGCGTCATGGTTTTTAGTTTTTCTGCAGCTTGATATGTTGGAACAGACATGAAAGTACAAATAATTCCATATTCAGAGCTGTGCTATGTAAGATGTAAAGCCTGAAATAATACTGTACAGGTTGCAATGCAATTTTCACATTAAGCTGATGAAGATATGATGGCAATAATAGATAATTTACTTTCATATGCATGTTCAGAAGACACAACCAGTTTTAGACACAAAACGTTTTAAATGAGTTGTCTTAAAATTCTCTTTCAATGCACTTGCAGTATTCAGATTCATAAGGGCTAAGGGCTCAGAAACACAACCAGTGTTGCGGACTGTTCTTCTGCATGCAGGTCACCAAATAGTGTAGCTTTAATTCAACATGCTGTCTAATATACTATCATCTCGAAAGTGGTAACTTTATAGAAGAGGGAATAAAATATTCTGAATAACTATCCATATGCTGAAAGCAAAGTTCACATACTTTTGCCACTCACATCTGGGGAAGTTTTAGGTCACATTTATCAGAAATATAAAACATCCTAAAGGGTTCACAAACTTTTCAACAATTCCTTTCCTCTCCAGAGCTTTCAGAATTTGTTTCAAATTCTGATAGGACTTTAAAGGAGCAGGATGTAAACATCTGGTGGTAACTACTGAATCCCCTCACCCACCTCTCCATTAACAAACGTATAAATACCTTTACTGCAAACTTTAGGAATACGTTATTGTTCCACATAATGTCACATATAATCAGTAACACAAAAAAACAATGTTTATTACTTGTATTTTGTCAGAAAACTACATATTATATAAGACAGATACTGGAAACAAAGGTTTATATACTTTTGCCACTCACAGAGATATAGTATGGGGTCATATTCCTTACCAAGTAAATGTCCAGGTCTAATAGTTTTGACGCAATCATTTAATTGGTTCTCCTTATCTACCTCCAGGAGCTGTAAGGTTTAAGGTTAAATTCATGCAGAAATATGGAACGTTCTAAATGGTTCACAAACTTTTAAACACCACTGTAAATTTTCAGTATAGCCGCTATCATCGTTGTTGGTGCTCAGAGTTAAAATGCCATTATGTTTGCTGAGGAATGCCCATTCACTTGATTAGCCTTCGAGACCCTTGTACTGAGACTTGCCTGTACTGACTCGAGTTTTAGGACTTGAGACCTGCAACTCAGCGACTTGTTACCACATCTGCTAAAATGTACCAAACTTGGCGTATGTGTGTGTGTGTGATAATCCTAGAGTGACCCTGCTGCTGATGCAGCACTGACTGCAAGAAGCTTTAATTTGAGTTTTTTTCTGACTGTCTAATCCCTCTTCATTTAAATTCAACATCATTACGACACACTGTCTTACAACACCAGACAAGATCCTCCAGAAATATACTAAACTGTGTGTATTTGCTTTATCTCCCAAAAGGCGTAATCCTAAATTACTACTGGAGGCGTTATTGTATTGAAATCAGCTTGTATAAAGGAACCCAGTGTGGTCAGCCAGAGGCACACATACAGTGAAGGTTTATTATGAAATGTTCACTTGCTTATTCCAGTACCTCATGTCAACCTGCGCCCTGTTTATTCACAATAGTTAATAACTTTGCTGTATTTTGAAGTAAAGGCTGGTGGATGGGTGACTGGGTGGATGGACTTTATTTATAGACTTTATTTATTGCGCAAAATACAATAGAACATGGGACATTAAATATCAGAACACATAGATGTAGTTAAACACTGCACTCATGCACAGTGTAAAGACATCAGTGAATAAAACGTATGATTTCTGAGGATACTTGATACATAAGGCCTAATATTTGGTTAACAACCTTAAGCCAAATTTTGTAGTCTTACGATTCATTATTTTTAAAATGTTGTAACACACACACAAAAAAAAATCAATCTGATTAGTTATTTCTATTTAATTTTTATTGAATATGAGTGCTATATATATATATATATATATATATATATATATATATATATATATATATATATATATATATAAGAGACTTCTTATTCATGTCCTTGGTCATATTAAGCTCAGTTCATCATATCATGTAGCCATTAAAGGACAAAATTCTTGTCTAGCAGGTGGGTTAGAAGGTGTTAACCAGCTGTCATCAAAGGAAACATTCAGCTACCTCAGAGACCCTCTGTGATCCAGTGTTTCATAGTATGTCACTGTATATTATAATGATCAGTTCTGGATAGTGCAGAACTACTGTTGAACTGGAAGTCAGACATGTTTTGTCTAATTAGTGACATGAAAACTGATTTGTGAATAACTAGCATACACATATCTGAACATACTTGGCCAAAAAAGCTTGATTCTGATTCTAAGCTTCTGGCAGTGGTAAGGATTGAATGACATTTTTTTTGACTGGCTTTTGTTTAACTTTACTATTAACAAAGTCTTCTATTAGCTTTCATTACGAGTTAAGAATGTTATTTTTCTTGCTCTCCTGTAAACTTTTCATTTCGCAGATACAAGGTTTGTTCTGACAGTGACAAAGCTGGAGTAAGTTTTGGGGATTAGAAGACTTCCCTTATGGAAATGTGTGACTCCACCAACATGTGGATGTAATGGCGGTTGTGCTTCAGTCGCCATCCCTGAGCAGATGAATATGATGATTGTGAGAGCAGTGAAACAGTATTTGGAGAGAGCTCAGTTAAAACTTGTGAAGGAGGTGCCTTCTAGGGATGTTGGGTAATGATCTATTGTTATCATATCCTTATCAGTGTAATGTTGACTTTGCATTGGAGACCTAAACCCCAGGCGTTATATGTGTGAGTGACAAAATCCAACTCGACTCCTATGACTTTCAAATGATTGTTCTGCAGTATAGGGCAACTTGCAGCAACGCTCACACCCCATGTGAATGAGCAAATCTAAAATGGGTGACGTGGTTGACTTCAGAGGATTAAGATGGTTACTTAGATAATAAAGTTCTTCAGTCATGAGCATGAGGAATGGAAGTATGGGTTTTACATACGAGCCCATAAGGTTGAAGTGGTTAATTAGCTATGGAAATGAACCTAACCCTCCCGCTACTCTGTCCTACTGTCTCCTCACCCCCTCTGTCTTGGAGCAGGCTGTTTATTCAGAATAGCTGTTTTGCTCCTGTTTTTCGCCTCTTTTTTTCCGCGTTTCTCTCAATTGACCTTGACTGAGCTCCCCTCTGTGCCAGCCTTAATCCTCCACGCCTAGCGTCTCTGAGCAGGGCGCCAGACACACCTCTCTCCCTCTCTCTCTCCCTCTCTTCCTCTCTCTCCCTTTCCATCCTTTTTTTTTTTTTTGCCCCCCTGCTGCACCTCAGCCATGATTCTATTACAGCCAGTTTCCACGGAAACCTCTCAGTTCCAGGGTCATACCTCCCAGATGGCGACGTGTCGCTCGGAGACCCTGGCTGACTGGCGCCCCCCCCCTCCCTCGACACCACACACACACCTTGCGCGTGTACGCACACACATGCGCACCCTCCCTCTCTCCCCACCTTCTGACTGAGCAGAGGTGAGGCCACTGCATGAGACCTGGACTAGTGCTGTGCTGCATGAGTAACTGATTTGTAAACAAAGTCATTCAGCTTAGTCTGACGTGAAATGCTCTGTCCTAGACAAACTAGCTGAGTCAGAATTGTGATGGAGTTCAGTACCTTCAAAAGCACCAACACAAAGTTCTAACTTGAAATCATTAAGAATGGGTAAAGTACTCCTGTATGTTCCTTTAGAGAATCTAAGGTTTTGGCCTTAAGCTACATGTCTGTGTGGTATTTGCAGGGTGTGGTTTGGTAAAATAATTCCCAGACACAACTTTTTAGACATCACTGGTACTTTTGTATAGTACATATGTCACTACCTTTGTGCTGTAGACATTTTGAACCCTGGTTCCTGTTATATCAGTTATATTTCGCATCATAGCATTTCATATCAAACCATTCTGAATGATTTTGTTTATGTCACAAATAAAAAATTCTGGGTAGATTTTTTTTTATAAAGTAGATTAAATTCCCTTTAGCATTTTTATGCAGTTCAGTATTCAAGAAGGTATTTGTTCTTAAAAACTCTCCCCTGGCGCACTTACTGGTTTAATGACATAACATTTGTAAAATTCATCTGAGGTTCCTCATTGACTATACACTGGGCAATGGTTGTGTCAAATGATTGTCAGCCATTATGGTTATAGCCTACTTGACGTCTTGCTCATTCTGTCTTGCTAACACATAAGTTCATTGTGGACTGGATCTCGCTACGCTCCTCTGTAATAATTTGAATTAACTGAATCACAAATTAATCTGACCTCTGTGTAAAATGAAGTCAGAGGAAAATAGTTCTAGCTACATCATTTATGAGAACAGCAGAAAACTGGCACTGTCAGTCGTTTAAATAGTTGTTAGCGTTAACAAATGTGGAACCCAGGTTTGTTGTCATGACAAAATGAAAAACCTTGAGTCAGTTGGGGTGTGGTCTTGTTTCAACCACCCAGCCTTCTGTATTGTTTTCTTGCCCGCTGATCTGGTAAAATCGGTTGTTTGGAAATATGTAGTTTAACATGATCACGTTGCTGCTTTGATTGGCTAAGCAACAGAATATGCATGAAAGCTTCGCTGTGTAAAGCCAACCTACGGAATGTGTCTCTGAAATAGCTTTGAAACACTCGGACGCAATCTCTGAAATTGCTTCTTAACACTCGGACACAGATGTAAAATGGCACTGTAAGTCAGCTGCGGTCTCTGTGGGTAATTGAATTTGACCCATCTTTGTAATCGGGGAAACACATACACAGCAAAACTAAGTGGCTTAATCATTCACACCCTTTGTGTGTCATTGTGCTTGTTAGCACATTAGGCATTCTGCACCGCTGTGTCCGGGACCTCTCAGGGACGCTGCTTGTCTTTGGAGCAGAGGACGGATCACATTACCTTTCATGGAATCTGTAAGGTCCTCTCTCCTTGTACATACAGAAGGCAAACCTTATGGAAGGAGTGAGGGCTGGGTGATATACTGTGTTTGCCTAAACACCTTATAGCTATATTTATTTTTTGTTGATTAATTTGAAATAATGAGCATTATATCTATAATGCGTTGACTGTAAATGAATCCTTGTACCATGCTGCATGGCAGGGTGATGATGTTTTACTTATTTATATTTTTTATTCTATTTTGAGCACTTCATTCCAACTACGAAACATGATGGTGGCAGTATTACAGTTTGGGTTGTTATGCTGACAGTGGACAAGCACAGATTGTGATACTATAGGCCTAGTAATACTGTATGAGGAATGATTTAGAATGTCAGGATGTCCATAAGTCAACTGACACTCAGCGAAAGGTGGATCTTACAGCAAGACAATGACCCTAAACACACCACACCAAAGAATTTCTGTAATGGCCAAGTCAAAGCCCAGACTTTAATGCAGTAGAAATGCCATGGCAGGATCTAAAGCTTGGAGGTCATTCAAGAAAACCCACCAAAATCATTGAGTTGAAGCAGTCTTTCTGAGGGAGCATTGACCAGATTTCCTTCAAGACAATAACAGGAACGCATGAGCAGCAGTGGAGTGATACTGATAGCAGTGATTCACATACAACACTTCTGCCAACAGTAACATTTAGTGCTGGATCAATTAGTTTAATAAATGAATGAAATGAAAGACTATATATGTATATTGTATGTGTGCTGGTCGTTGTACTAGCTGGTCGTTGATTTTTTAGGTAGAAATGTAAAAAATGAAGGGTCTATAAACCTTCTACCACCTAAACTAGTTTAAAGGTCTACTATATACTCTGTTCTATAGTACATATCTCATGAAATTATGACTCACCAATTGCTACATAATGGGCCTGATTAAGTGCATGGTTAATTTCAGATTTAATATATGTTATGAGGGTAATCAGATAACGAATAAATGATTGAAGTAGACTTTTCTATCACCAAGTGGCTCAAACAGAAATAGACTCAATTTACTCACAACTAAACCTAAATGATTTTACATCTATTAAACAAATCCACTAAAATAATGTTCTGTGAAATGTATTATTCACAATATCAACACGCCAGATATTTGTTGCTGAAAAATGTACCATGAACACCATTAGCTAAATGAAGCCAGAGCCAATAAAAATCTGTTCTGCATTATTCTCCTTTTTCTTTGAAGCCTCATTAGTCATTGGCACTAATAGGGTTTTTCTTTTTTTGTGCCAGCGTAACGTTGAGCAATCTTGAGGTCCGTGGTCTCTATAGGATTTGGAGATCTAGAGCTGTTTTTAGAATGTATAAACATTCTGTCAGCTGACACTTCAGACAGCGTTCATCAACATGATTGACATAAGGTGGTCTTTTAACTCTGGTGTGGACTGATGCCAGGTGACACATTGCGCTTTGTTGTTGTCATTTAAGCAATGTCATACGAGTTTTTTTACTTATATAATTTATATATATATATCAATATGTATGTGTGTATATATATGTCTATATGTATATGTGTATATGCAGGGATTGGACAATGAAACTGAAACCCCTGGTTTTAGACCACAATCATTTATTAGTATGGTGTAGGGCCTTCTTTTGAGGCCAATACAGCGTCAGTCGGTCCTGGGAATGACATATACTGCGTCCTGCACAGTGGTCAGAGGGATTTTAAGCCATTCTTTTTGCAGGATAGTGGCCAGGTCACTATGTGATGCTGGTGGAGGTTGGTCCTTCTTGGTGGTATGCTGACATTACCCTGGATACCGTGGCTCTTGATACATCACAAAGACTTGCTGTCTTGGTCACAGATGCGGCAGCAAGACGTGCACCAACAATTTGTCCTCTTTTGAACTCTGGTATGTCACCCATAATGCTGTGTGCATTGCAGTATTTTGAGCAGAACTGCTCTTACCTGCTAACTGTACCTTCACACTCTGCTCTTACTGGTGCAATGTGCAATTAATGAAGATTGGCCACCAGGCTGGTCCAATTTAGCCATGAGACCTCCCACACTAAAATGACAGGTGTTTCAGTTTCATTGTCCAACCCCTGTACATGTGTGTATATATATATATATATATATATATACAGGGGTTGGACAATGTAATATATATATATATATATCGTCGCTGTCCAATGAAAAACATGTATCTCCATTTTTGACGATTTTCACTTTTATGTATTATTTGATCACATTGGCTGTTGTTTACACTGTGTGTGAATTTCATTAGAATTAAATTTGATTTTGGCCTCTCCTGTAAAGTTGCTAATTTGGAGATTTGTTTTTCTTTGGACTCTCTATATATATAGAGAGAGAGCGAGAGCGAGAGAGAGTGATAGATAGAGATTGACAGAGGTGGGTGTATTTCAACAAAAAAAGATGCATGCTCTTCACCGCAGGAGACAAAAATAGCCTCAGAGAATCTCTTTTCTAAATATCATCACAAGGAGACACTTTAAAAGTGATTTTAGCCTTTAGTCACTGTAATAAAGCTGCATGATGCCGAACTGAGTGAAGGTGTTTAATTGACTTTGTACCGTAAGTAGATGTATTAATTATGGGTTTTAATGGCAATTATTTTCTGTTTTATTATGCAGAAGTCAGTTTGGAGGGCATTTCGGGGGTAATTTAAGGGAATGACACCCTCCTCCTCATCTCTCCTTTTGGCCAAACACTTGAGCACATACTCTGGGTGACCACTTTCTAGGCTTTTAATTGGACAGTATTGATCTCTGCATTTGTGGATGGTAAAAGTAAAGTTATAGAATAAAATATGTGTATGTTCTGTGGGCTGGTGGAGGGAGTTGGAGAGAGCTGTACATTTGGATTTGAAAAATGACAAATTATTTTCCCCGTTCCCTTTAGGAGTAGGAGGACACCCTCCGTAAGGGTTAGTAGGCCCATTTAACATAATGGCCCTACAATCTTATTCACTTAGATTTTCATCAGAAAGCTACAAAATTGTTCACTGGAGTTTCGCTGACTAGAGGCTAGGGGGCTCATTTTCCCTGGATGGGTGGAAAATCATGCTGAGGCAGTGGAGCAAGATGTCGTTTTCTAAGATTTTCTTCTTTTTTTGGTTCTAGACAAGTTGTCTGGTGCTGATGTAGTTCAGCTTTACAGTAAATAGATGTCTGGGCCTTAAGGTGGGCATATTTCGCCGTTCCCCCTACACTCTTCCAATTCTTTGTGATGAGGTAAATCACTATGCAGAGACTGGTATAGTTACAAGAAGAACTGGATCATTGCTATAGTATAGTACAGTACAGTATAGTACAGCTTAGTACTATGAAGGCATTTGTTTAAAATCGACATCTTTTTATTTAGTCTATTTACTTATTTTATTATTACCTGCTGGCCAGTACGAAAAGGTTTTCAAAATGCATTCAGTGCCATTTTCATTCATTTTCTATTTGTTTTGACCCCAGATATGTAGGGCTGGGAGCGTTCTTTACACATACAAGTTATATCAATGCTTTGTTATGATTAATACCACGTTTATTATAGGAAATATGACAGTGCTGTATACGTCACCTGTTGTTCTTTTCAAACCTCTTCTTGTTACAAATGGATCACAGCAATTTGCATTTGAACTCTGCTTATATTCATCTCCGCTGTAGCCTGTATCCCAGATGAATCACTCATAGTGGTACAATAGGTTCAATATAAATATGTGAAGTGATAATTACAGTTAATAAAATTTTTACAGGTAATTACAGTGAAGCAGTAATTATAGTTTATACAGTTTTCCTCTGTATGCTAAATAAATATGAATTCTGAATGTGTTTCTATTAGGAAGAGCAATGACGTTGGTCAGCTGCAGCTTATCAAATATGAAAGTGACTGTTGCAGTAGTTTCAGCAGTAAGAAGGTGATGGAGATGACAAGTAGTGGCCAATGCACTTTGCTTAGGCTGCGATGTGTGACAACCCAGATTCGTAGAGAAACTGGTTGTTCTGTCCACAGGCATCCGTGCGAGGATGAGCCTGATGGTGTCATCTGAAACTAATTGATACGGCGTCTGCTCAGCCCTGTCTTCCACCTACCCCTTATTCGTTTTGCGGAGGAGCTCTCGTCTCCAATGGCAACAGTTTCAACTCCACCAGAATGACTGCTCTGGTGGGTCCGGCTTGTCTGAGAACATGGTTGTGCATGGCTACTGCTGGCTAAGCTGATGTGTTCTAACAATGTTGGTTGGTAACACGCCTGTGGATTATGCTTAAGCCAGATTCTAATGCACAGTCTGGCTGTGGAGGAGGGGATTGAGGCCTGAGCTGTGGAGCTAGCCCACCACTGTTCATTCCAACAGCGGAGGGGTTACCTTAGCAAGTTCCTCCAACCAGCAGCTATCATGTAGTCCTGGCCGGGAAATCAAGGTCATGCACCATGGAAAACAAAACAGGTTGATTTGAATATGATGAGTAACACAAGAACTTCTTTATTTCTCCATGACTGTGTTCTTACCCTCGAGATGGTGTGGGCGAAGCTGAGAAACATGCGATACCTCTGCTGTGAATTGGGAAGAGACTTAATTAGGGGCACTTTGAAGGGGCTCAGTGCATTATGGTCTGGAGATGAATGTAGCTCATGAATATTTCATAGAAGCTACTTTGATAAGTATTGTTTGTGATCTTTCTAAGATGGAACGATTTCAGAGAAAACTTTTTTTTAATTATTATTATTTTTTTTTTTTACTTTTCGGTGGCTGAACAAGGCAGTGTTCAGGAACAAGGTTATTTGACTCCAAGCACTTTGCATCAAAGTAAATACTTTATGTTAGAGATGCTTGTAGTGCAGAAATATTAGTGTTCGCTTTTGTTTTTTGCAACATGCATCAATAAGGTAACAGCTCTCTTCAACAGTCCCAGTGCATGGTCTCTAGTACTTTTGTCATCTTAAAGAAAGTTTTCTATGTTTTTTTTTTGGAGATTATGCCTATGTTACAGTTACTGGCTGAATCTGGACATCTAGGGGTAATTAATTCTTAAAGTGCCAAAGTTCTCTTTCATATAATCCCCTGGTGACTATAAAACACTGAGTTATTTATTTTTAAAACCTTTTACAAACCTTTGTAAATGTTATGTATAGTTGCAGAATTCATGATTTTGCATTCATAAAACACAAATGGGAATGGTTACATTTTCCAATCTGGCCTTAATGTCTTAGTGTTAGGCTAGTTACAGGTTGTGAGTTGTGTACAATATAAATGCCATACTAAACGTTCAGTTTGGCAGAAATAGTGGCCGGCTTTTTTATGTATTGTGTCGCTCTAACTGAGTAAAATAATCTACCACAGGCTATTTAGCTTACATTTGTGTTCTTCTGTCCTTTTACAATAACCTAATATACAACCCCAATTCCAAAAATGTTGGGACGCTGTATAAAATGTAAATGCCTGTAACTAAAAAGAGAATGCATATCATAGATCCATAGTGTATTAAAAACAGAGCATACAACACATGTCAGATGTAGAAACTGAGACATTTTGCCATTTTTCTGTTGAAGTCATTATTAACTTGGCAGAAACACGTCATAAAAAAGTAAGGACAGGGCCATGTCTACCACCGTTGCTGTGATGGATGCAGTATGTGATTTAACATTGTCTTGATGAAATATGAAAGAGATGTTGTCTGGATGGGAGCATATGTTGATCTAAAATCTCTATGTACTGTTCAGCATTGATAGTGCCTTTCCAGATGTGTAAGCTCCTCTCACCATAGGCATCTATACAATCCCATACCATCAGCGATGCATGCTTTTGAACTCTGAGCTAATAGGACAAGGACAAGACGTGTGGTTTCCAAACAGAATTTCAGATTTTGATTCATCTGACCTGAATCAAGTTTTGCCTCACTCCATTTTAAAAAAGCTTTGGCCCAGAGACGATGGCTGTGTTTCGAGATCGTGACCCTGGTCTGTTTAGATATATAAGCCTTCACCTTCAAAGTCCAGTCTTCAACTCCCACATTCGTTGGTGAATAGCATCTCAGTCAAATCCTAATTTTGAGGATCTGAGAAATTTATTTGCATGAGGCTGGGAGAATGGTATGCATGTATAAAAGGCATGGAGAAAGCCAAATGGCTACTCAAGTAATGTCATGTGGACGACTAAAGCAAGAGGGGATTTTTATGACTTGACTTTTATTATGAGAAACGTAGATTTTTTTTCTCAGATCTGTAGCAAATGGGGTTTGAGTTTCTCCTCTCTCTCAAAGATGAAAGCTTTAGGTACCGTTGGTCTGATGGGGAAAGTAAGGTGGTCTAACAAATGTTTTGAATATAATTACTTATACATTTTACATACAGGACTTTCTCTTTCCTTTGGCGAGTGGTTTATCTCCTCAGAAATCTCTCCTGAAAATAAATCCTGTGCTTAATGGCTGTTTTGACTGGAAGTTAAATAAATGAAGGGGTTCTCTGACTTTTGCACAGTACTGTAGCATGGTGTGATAGCAGTTCAGGAAGGGCATGCTAATTAGCCAATGGGTTCATTCAGGTGTGCTGGTGTAGGGAGGAGACCGTGCAGTGCTGTGACTGTAGAGAAATGGAGTTTGGGGACTATGCTTTAAAGTGATGGCATAATGTGAAGTAGATGGCTTTCTCTAGTGTAACTTCACAAATCTAGAGAGCACAGTTCTACTTTTCTCTGATTAGCATAATGACTTTGGGACCTTCTAACCCTTTAGACAAAGAGAGTGTGGTGAGGTGCTTCACTGGGATTTTACAGGTCTGACTATCAGTGCACACCAAGTTCTCCATTCTATTGAATTTTAATGTTTGTGTTATGATATATCTCATGCCTTAGTTTAATACCACTGATTTGGCATTGCACAAGGCCACACACACACACACACACACACACATAGATATGACTGCCGAGTAACCCTGTCTAGGGTTCACACAGTGCTGTGACAGTGCATGTGGTGGCTGCCATTTCCTCAGTCATGTTCCTAATCCTCTCGCTGGCTGGGAAGGAGACACTGTGCGTATGGTGGAGCGATGACACATCAGAATGAGATTCATCAGTTATTAAGCCAGCAGGCCTGAGAGGGAGCCAGAGCCAGAAAACCGGGCTTCGCATTAAATCTGCTCTTTGAACCTTTTGTACTCTGCTAGACAAAAGAATCAGTCTGCTGATTAATCAATCGCTTGGTTAATCTAAATCTTCCCTGCATTTGGGCAAAATTGCATATTGCTGTAATTCAACTTTGTGCCACAATAGATTTGCTAATATACTAGCCTTTATTTTGTTTTGCTGTCCTCCAAACTAATCCAGTCTAACTGTCCATCATACTAAACAAACTAGTTTAAACAATTTTAGTTTTCAAGATCAGCAATTTTTTTAAGTCTTCCTTAGGACTTGTTCAAACTTGGTTAGCTTCAAAGAACCCTGGTGTGATTGCTTTGTTAGCATGGGATGTTAGAACCAGTAAGAACACAGATGCACACCAAATAAGTGGGCCGAGACCCTCCGAGAAGGTCAGTCTAGGTCTGGTTTTAAACCGTATGAGACGTGGATCATTTGAAACTGAGCATCTATACATTACATATGTGCAAAAATGAGTTTCTGAGCTTCATTTGTTTAGATGGCTAGATGGTGAGTAATTGTAGAACAGATGTGTTGTGTTGTATAAATTATAAAATTCCATATATACACTGATATCACTGCATGCATTACTTATGTAATACAGTATAGTAAGGTGCCAGGTATTTCCCATGTTATAAAAGCAAAGACACTAGAGGCTATGGGAGTTCACTGATTTTGGCCCCCTCACACTGTTGGTAAACCACAGTAATGCACGGATGGCTTGTTTCTCTGGTGATGTGCATAAAACCCACTAGCTCAGTTAAGACAGTGAGATTATAGCACCTTTCCTCTGTTACGTCATCTTGGAGCACAATCCTTATTGCCCACCTTGGATGCGGTTCTGGCAGTAGTGACCAGTCAGAATAGTGGGCGAGCGAACTCCTTCACTGGATTCTTTGCTTATCTCATAATTCTATATGGCTGGACAACACAGAGGCAAGACTGGCTATACTTTACCACCCCCTGACTACATTTAACTACGCTTCTGTACATTCGAAAAATCGCACACTGCATCTGTCACAGAGTCCTTTGCAGTTAACCTTGTGAAGGTAGAGGACACCAAAGAAACACATGCATGAGCCAAAGTATGGTTAATATAACGGTATGTGGAAATGAAAAGAACCATTGACTCCAGCTAATGTTGGGTCTCTTGAGTAGTGTACTTACGCTTCCTTGCACACACCTCTATGTTCCGTTTATAGGCCATGTATATGGGGAAAAACCCCAAATGTGTTTCTCTCCTTACTTATTCCTTTTGTGTGCACACTGTGCAACATGTGGAGAGATGCACAAAAAATTCATGGAGATATTGCAGGTGTGACTGATTATGCATTCTGCAAGTGGTGGTGGTGGTATTTGAGCATCTACTGGTGGCCAATTTTACATGCCTCAGTCTCCAGCTTGTTGGGAGACTTTCTTTCACAATACCAGCAGACACTGCAGCTGTTTCCCGATTTGTATTTCTTAGGCTCCAGTTACACCTCCAGAATTTGGATGTTATTAGCCCCACTATCTCTTTGTCACTCAACTTCCATTTTCTTTTGTGTCTTTAAGATCTAGATGGGTGCCTTATTATAGCCACACAGTGTTAAATGTTCTAAATGTGTGAATGATACTAAAAGTCTTTTATTAAACAGCCAGTAACGTTAGCATGAACAGAAAGCAAACTAATGAATAAATAAATAAAACAAAAATCCTACTTAAAGTCGCTGATCAGAGCTATCTACATCTACGGCATTTAGCTGACGCTCTTATCCAGAGCGACTTACAAGGTTAATCATATTACAGGTAGGCCAATGTAGTGTTAGGAGTCTTGCCCAAGGACTCAGCATAGTCACCCGGACCGGGAATCGAACCCCTGTCTCCCACATGGGACGGTAGCTTCCTGGTGAGTAGTGGTGTTATCCGTTGTGCCTCACCAACCACTGAGCACTCTCTGGGCACGAATTAGAAGTCAAATAAGCATGGCTGTTTGACACACCTCTGTCCAATAGGGAACTTGCTTTGGTGAAACAAACAGGTCACATGTTAGACTACCCCTTGTGTCCATGGCAAGGGCAAGTCTCTTATTAATTTTACTAGTGCATGTACGCGGATGGAATGTTAGCATGGCCAGTTGAACAGCGATCCAGCAGCAGGCAAGCAGACAGGCCGAGGAGGAGGAAATTGTTGGTTTGGTTATGCTGACTGGCTTAACTTTGACTCTCTTGTTAGCTTTCAATGTCAAAAACTCAGACTGAAAGAGAGCTAAACATATTGAACATACATAATAAAAAGCATAAAACATAGAAATGAAATCTGGCGCATTAAATTAGCTAAATATAAGATCCACTGAAACTGAACTTCCTCGTTGTAATTTCTTAGTAGTGAAAATCACATAGGCTGCATCATTATTCTGAGAACTCTCTCCAGATACACTTTTGCAAAGCTTCCCCGTTTGACCTGAAGACATTTTAAAAAGTAGGTAGGAGATAAACAACATCATTGACTGCTGAACCACACATGCATGGGAAAGCTGACTCACTGATGTTGGTCAGGGTGAAAGAAATGGGAAAAGCCTGACATATCAGGTTCAGCTGATTCAGGAAGTCTATGAAATGATCCTGTAAATCGATACCAATTAGTAACAAACACTGAAATAATCGTTACCGGACAAGAGTCTCTCGGAGCATAAGCTCGGCTACATGAACCATACAAAATAACTACAAAGACTCACCTGCTTACCTGCTCTGCTTCTGTCTGTCTGATCAAACAGAGCACTTGTAAATGCTGTGCGTTTTGTGGGGTAATTCATTGTCTATTTGTTTCAAATCCGAAACTGGAATACTTAATACCTTGATATTAAAGCAGAAGTGTTACTGAGTCAGGAGGAAGAACAGCGTGATGAAATATGGGGAATGTGAGCTGCTCCAAGTCGCCCCGTAAAGCCTAAGATGATCTCAACGATCTCAGAGGCGTTGAGTTGGATTTTGAGGGAGTTTCTTTGAGGGAGATTTTAAGCAGTTGATTTAAATACTCAGTAATCAGCTCCAGCTCCAGGTTCTCGGTTCTCTTTTAGTACTCCTTCAATCTACTTGCACCATCAGCCTTGTCGCCTCAGGAACGGTGTCTGAAGATTTCTGCGCATTGCAATTATCACGTCTCCACCAGAGGGGTTTCCAAATTCCTACAACTAACACAGTGCAGCTTTTTTTTTTTTTTATTTAAGAAATGAAATACACTTATCACTAAAAATAATAACTGTACACATAGTTGGTCCCAGAAGCAATCAACCAACAGACACACAGACATACACTTTCACAGGTATGTTCACACCCGGGTAGCAATTTAGCCTCTCCTGTTTACCTGACTGCATGTCTTTGGACTGAGGGAGGAAAGCTGAGCGCACCCAAAAAAAAAAACAACCCACCCAGACACAGAGAGGACATGCCCAGGCCCTAGAGAGGTATATCAAAAACCAAAGTGTTCAGATATTTATGTTCCTATATTGCATTTTAGCACCTAATGATAGACTTAGTAACTGGAAGCTTCATGCTTGTTTCTAGCACTGAGAAACGATGATGTGAAACTGTGTATCGGCCATTTAATATTCATAAGACACACTTTGTATGTGTATACTGTCTGCCACAAACTCCCTACCCAATCGGAAACCAAACACAGCTTTAGCTTCCCCGGGGCTTAGTGTGCGGTTAATATGTACACACTTTACATGATTAGCTCCAGCCATAGTAAGTCAGGTGTCTACCTCAGACGCATCGCAGCCGAGACACAGTTTCCACTCATACGCTACATCTGGCCCTCTGTCTCAGAAATCGACAAAAATGTGAGACATAATCACAGCAGGTCATGTGTGGCGTGGCCCCTGCTGCTCTGTCGAGAAACAATGAGGAAAGATAAAAATTTGATTGACTGAGTGATTTCCCCGCGCTTCACCTTTGAGTCCGCTGTCTGAGGGAGGATTCTGCGCCTCTTTTCTGCCGTCTGAGAGTGACAGTGACATGCCCATCATGCTGAATACACTGGAGCCGTCTCTCTTTTTTACCTCCCTGTGCTTCGTTTCCGCCCTCCATCTTTAAATCAATATTTGAGGGAAAGGTGGTCTACATGCTGTGTGCTGCATATCTCTGGGGAGCAGCAGGCGCTCCGGCCGGCCGCGCCGCACTGGGTTTTAAAAGCAGGGATCAGACAGTACAGAGCACAGACACTAAATCAATGGCCTTATCCACAACCTCACTCCGCCTGAGGAGAACAATGCATTTCTATCAGAAGATTATATTTGCTCAGGAGCCTCTGACCCGCCGGCCTCCTCCGCCACCCCTCTCCCACCATGCTTTAAACTGGAAATGATGTTCCGCTAGCCTTCGCTCTTTTTCCTGTTTTCTTATATACCCCTTATTTCAGCGTTCTTTATTAGGTCGTTCTATATGTTCTCCTTTAACCTTGTGCTTCTGTCCGTCTTGGTCAGTCATGTTGCTGTAGTGTGTAGATCTCCTGATTGCTTACCTGTTTATTACATCAATTACACTCACATTTCATCTACATACTTCATTACAACTTATACTGAACAGTTTGAGCAAAAAGGGTAAAACACATGGCCGAAATGTGAACGATTGTTTTCCTGTCTGTCAAATATTAGTCTCCCAGTACATAAAGAAAAGTATTATGACCGCATTATGACCACCTCAATGTATCTACGCTCTTCATCCGTTTTATCAGCTCCACTTACCACATAGGTGCACCTTGTAGTTCTACAGTTACAGACTGTAGTCCATCTGTTACTCTGCATATTTTGTTACACTGTTCTTCAATGGCCAGGACCCCTACAGGACCACCACATAGCAGCATATCATTCTTAGTACTGCAGTGGCACTAACGTGGTGCTGTGTTGGTGTGTGTTGTGTGGGTGTACGTAGATCAGACACAGCAGTGCTGCTGGAGTGTTTGAGCACCTCAGTGTCACTGCTGGACTCTGAACAGCCCACCAAACAAAACTATCCAGCAAGCAACGTCCTGTGGGCAGCGTCCTGTGGGCAGCGTCCTGTGGGCAGCATCCCGTGGGCAGCGTCCTGTGGGCAAGGTCCTGTGGGCAGCGTCCTGTGGGCAGTGTCCTGTGGGCAGCGTCTTGTGGGCAGTGTTTTGTGGGCTGCGTCCTGTGGGCTGCGTCCTGTGGGCTGCGTCCTGTGGGCAGCGTTTTGTGGGCAGCGTTTTGTGGGCAGTGTCCTGTGGGCAGTGTCCTGTGGGCAGTGTCCTTTGGGCAGCATCCGGTGGGCAGCATCCGGTGGGCAGTGTCCTGTGTCCACTGATGAAGGAATAAAGTAGCTGATTACTGTTGTGTTACTTTCAGCCATTGTCAGTGGAAGTGAGGAGATCGCACTGGATTTGGTATTAGGGCTGGGTTGCTTGGTCCAGTGCAACTCTGGTTAGCGGCTCTATGATGCAGCTTTTACAGCTTGTGTTTCCCGCCCAGGCACATAGTGACACGAAACAGGGCACATGGGTAAATACAGGGTGAAGATATGCGTGGGCCCTGCAGTGTCTGTTCATGATAAGTGGAGACGCTCGGCCCTGCTCACTGGGTCAGCTGCTTATATGTTCTTAAGACTCATCTTTGATTGTGCTTGTATGTGTGGCGGAACAGGCAGGATGAAGGATGTGTGTGGTGCTCTCATGCTGTCTGATCGCATTACTGTATTCTTTCTGTCTTTTTTCCTTCTCTCTGTCTTTCTCAAGTTTCTCTCTGTCTATTAGCTCTGCAGAAGGGGGCAGGTTGAGTTGCGCCAGAAGCCTAAAGCGTAGCACTCATCAGCTGAGCTCTGCAGCTGGGACAGGCCGCACTGCACAGCCAGCTTCTTATGTCACACAGTCGTTAATATTGATTCACTTAACTGGCTGAGTCTAATCTATGCAGGGCTAGTCAGGATCGCCGGGGGAGAATTTTACGCCTCAGGATAGATGCCATGTTTGCAGTCATTTGACTCGGTTCATAGCCCTGCAAGACCCATAACATCTCTCTCTCTCTTCCTCTTTCTCTCTCTCTGCCTCTCTCTCTCTTTCTCTCTCTCCCTATCTTCCTTTACCTTTCTTTCTTTTCTTTTCTATCTCTCTCACTCTCTTTTCTCACACTTCTGCTGCTATTTTCTCTCGTATTCTTTCTTTTGCTTATTTTCTGCTCTCTCGCTCTCTTTCTCCCCCTTTTCTCACACTCTTTTTGTGCTGTCTTACTCTTTCTCTGTTTTGTCTCTCCCTTGTTATTCTCTTTTTGCTTTTCTCTTGCTCCTTTTTCCCCTTTATATATCATTCATTTTTTTCTGTCCCTCTGTTTTTCTCACCATCTCCCTCTTGCTCTGTTTTTCTGTCTTTCTCTCTGTCTCTTTTCCTCATATTGCCTCCCTCTGTTCTCCTTAATTTTTTTTTCTTTCTTCCTTTCTTCATCTCTCTTGCTCGTCTCTCTCTATGTATATTGTCTTCTCTTTCTCTGTGTTGCTCTCTATTTATTTCCCTTTGTATCTCTCTCTTCTCTCTCTCTCTCTCTCTCTCTCTCTTCTCTCTCTTTCTCTCTTTTTTCAGACACTCCACACAGCAGCAAACTAATAAAGTTATAACAAGCACCAGCCAACTTATCAAACAGCTCTCTGACATCATCAGTGGCTCCTCACGGGTAAAAGCTTCCTTTGCTTTGACTTTAACTTCCATATGTCAGTACGGTTATAGAGTAAACTATCCATTTTGCAGTCTAACCATGAATAACGTTTACCTGAGTCATGAAGAGTCTGGAATTTTCAATGGTGAATCAGCATTAGCAGAATAATTTGTTTCAGGCCTGAGCTTAATCCAGAAAGCTGGCAGTGCATCATCCAACCCCATGACTCATAGCTTTGCATTGTATGTCACATACTGCATGAAATGGAATTTATGAATACATTCATAATAATGTATGACATAAGTAGCGGAAGGATACTAACATGCAGTGATGAAGAGAAGCTGAACCAAGATGAATGAATTATGTAATGGTTATATTCTGTGTTTATTTATTTTTCTTCGCTAAATGAGGAATTTTCTTTCCGCAGCAAGACCGCTTGCGTTTGACAAGGCTGAAGACAGAACTGTCGGAGTCTGTGCAGCGTTATGGTGACCTGCAGAAGGTGAACACAAACCTGCAAAGACTTTCTCTTAAGCGCTTGTCAGTGTGTAATCACTCAGTAAAAACACCCCATGCCTCTGACGTCAGTTAATAAAGACTGTGCGTGATGGACTCATTCTGGTGTCTGATATGAAGCTAAAAACAATCTGTTTTGAATGCCTGTCTGGTTGGATTCTCGTCCTTTTGCTTGTTCGTTTAATTTGCATACTAATATCATTTGTCTTTTTGCATCAGAAAATTGCAGATCGTTCAAGGGCCTTACTTCCACCTGCGCAGAATGACAGAAAACAGGTGAGTGGTGGTAATGTTCTCAGTAGCCAGCTTATACACAAAGCATTATTTCTTGAAACAAGCAAAGTGATCTGTCCATCCAGTCCACATTGTGAACCTTCCTAGAAATACAGTAGGTAGAATCATAATCCTAAAAATATCAGTGTTGCCTTGCAGTAACTCCCAGTCCATAGCATGAGCAAATAGCATTGTAGCCAAAACTACCAAACATATACAGTGCTGTGAAAAAGTATACATACTTGAATATTTCAGTATTTCAGATCATCAAACTAATTTAATAATTCAACAAAAAAATGTAAAAATGAAATATATTCTTTTATTTTTTTTTATTGCTGTTCATGCCTGCCCTGTGTGAAAAAAGTTAATTGCCTCTTTGGCTACTGAATCAACCAGTTAACCAATTTAAGCACGGTTGTAAGTCGCTCTGGATAAGAGCATCTGCTAAATGCCGTAAATGTAAATGTTAATTGGCAACTGAATTCAGCTTTAAAATCCACACCCTAGCACATCAGGATTTGGTGTCACTTATATAGAATGTGTCTGGCAATGTGAAGCAGCTTAGAAGGTCTCAGAAAGCAGCACTTGATGCCACCGTCTAGAGCTCAACTAAGGTCATTAAACACAATTCCACTTTAAGAAAGACACTGGGCAAAAATAGCATCCATGGGAGAGTTGGAAGATGCGAATCACTGCTGAGCAAAAAGAACACAAAGGCTTGTCTAACACTTGCCAGAAAACATTAAGATGACTCCCTAGAACATGAAGCTAACACCTCATTCCACCATAAGAATATCATATCAGAACGCAAACTTGGTTGTGGTAGCGTGATGATCTGGGACTGCTTGGCTTCTGCTGGACCTGGACAACTTGTTGTAATTAATAGAATCATGAAGTCTGCTCTCTATCAGAAACCTGTCAGTTTGTGACCAAAAAGTCAAGAGAAATTGGACAATGATTCGAAGCACACAAACAGGTCCACCTCTGAGAAAAGTAGGCCAGAATCCCTCTATAGTGCTAATCAGTGATTAATTGCAAGTTAATTCAAATGATTGATTGCAGTTATTAATGCTGAGGGTAGCACAGCCAAGAATTAGGTTTAGGGTTTAGGTTCATAGCACCGTAACAGGAGCTTTCAACTCTGACTTTAGCAAGAACTGCCAAACTTAAGCTAGTGTTGCCAAACTATAACAAAAACTACCAAACTATAGCAAAGATCTACAAAACCATTACAAGAACTACCAAACACAGAGCAAAAGCTATCAAACCAAAGTAAGTGCAGCCAAACGATAACTACCGAACCATAGAAAGAACCACCAAACACAAAATCACAAAACCCTCCAAATTCTGGCAAAAACTTCCAAACCATAGTAAGAGCCTACCAAACCATAACTACTAAACCCACAGCTTGATTTGCCAAAGCTATAGGATGAACCACCAAACCTATAGCAAGAGCTACCAAATCTCTGTAAGTGCTGCTAAACATAGGCCATATAATATTTAATTACCGGCTTATGATATTTATATTATGGAAGTTCTGTGTTAATATACCGGGATGCATCATTTTGGTTTGCAGAGGTGCACCAGGCCTTTATGGTCTCTGTTCTTTAATACGCTAGTTGAACCTGTGACAGTGAGAAGCGCTCTAATGCCGCTGTGCCTCTGTGTGTGTTGTGTCTACATCATGCCACATTTGTTATTAACTTCTCTACAATATGCAACAATGGCCCTGAATGACTTTGAGCTGCAAGGATGCTACGTGCATGATTAAATAACATATGCAATATCGCATATGAAGACACCGAATAAACTGATAGTGACACCGCATGTGCGCGAGTGCGCGTGTATGCTTTGGCAGAAGATGATTGATTTGTCAGCCAGCCGGTAAATTTCACTGCAGCTTAGCCAGCTAAGAGAGATAGAGGATTGCAGTGAAAGACACCTGACAGACAGGCAGAGCAGACAGACGTTTTTAGAAAACGCATCCTTTGAATGATTCAGAAAGGGAGATTAGTCTAAATAAGGCTTTTCAGCAGGCATTCTGAGTTCTGAGAGGCGCGACTCCCTGTAAACGGCCACAGAGCTGAATGCTGTTTTTGAAATACATGAAAAGTGACACCCATAAGGTCATATCCCTTCAAACTTGACATCTGTTTTTTGATATTGCATACTGTCATAGCATGTCAGACTGACAGCAAAAAAAAGAAGAAGAATTTAGTTCTTGGATGTCACTCCAAAACTGCACATCAGAATTCCTCAACTGCCATGCACCTGTGATGTAGACATGGCAGCTCACAGATACAGCCTGCAGTCTCAGCTGTGCTTCAAAACGCCACTCCTTTTTTCTTATTCACTCCACACTCTGCCGGGTAGCGTCTGGAGACGTTTGCTTTCATGTGCAGCTGTGTCACCTATGGCTGCCTCCCTCATGTTCTCGTCTCAGCTGTCGGTTCTTCTCGCAGGCTCCCAGCAGCATAAGCCATCAAACGGGAATATGCAATTGTATTAAAACACAAACGCAAAGATCACAACCAAGGCAAACAATGCGGTGGAGTAGTTTGTAAAGTATCAGATAGTGTTGGAGTGCTGTTTGATTGCTGAGTTCCACCTGAGTCTCATTTCTTGAAGATCAAAGCAGGAAGAGACTCAGTATCAGCCCAGGCAATCTCGGAGCGTGTCATCAAACTGACTCCAATTTGTACAGAAATGTTTCCGCGGGGAAGGGTCTTGGGTTGTTTGAGGATAAGGCCAGGCACGTCTCTCTGAAACATCCGAATCCTGCTAGCTTCCAGCCTAAGCTTCTCAGACCTTTGCTTTGGAGAATGGAAATGAACCTGTTCACAGAAACCAACAGTATATGTGTGTTTATGGGTTCACAGTAATGTTCTTTTGGAGCTGGATCAGATCCAGAAAATCATTATATTTCCTCTGCACTCTTAATCTAGCTGGCAGGGATCCACCGAGCAGAACAGAAAATTACTCCGAGTGTTCTTTTTCTCTCTTTTTTGGGGGGGTTTGTTTTCTCTGACATTTCAGGTGTTGATGCGTGTTTCAATTATGGTTTTGGAAAGTAGAAAAACTTTGGGCAATAGTGTCCCAGTAATGAGTTCTCCTTAAGCAGAGGAGAAATGGTTGATTGACTGATTCATTGATTGATAAATACATATACCAATCAGCCAAACCATTAAAAACACATTCTTGCATTTACACTCACTGTCCATTTTATCAGCTCCAGTTACCACATAGGAGCACTCTAGTTCTACAGTTACTGACTGTAGTCCATCTAATTCTCTGTAAACTTAGTTATCCCCATTGTACTCTTTTCTTTTATAGTCAGGACCCCCACAGGACCCCCACAGAGGAGGTATTATGCTGGTGATAGATCTTTCTCAGCACTGTAGAGACAGTGACATGGTGGTGGCGTGTGGTGCTGGTGTAAGTGGATCATTGCTGGAGTGTTTAAACACTGTGTCCACTTACTGTCCACTCTATTTAGACCCTCCTACCTTGCTGGTCCACCTTGTAGGTATACAGTCAAAGACGATAGCTCATCTGCTGCTGCACAGTTTGTGTTGGTCATCCTCTATTCCTTTATCAGTGGTACCAAGACTCTGGCCACAGGATACTACCAGCTGGATAGCTTCGGTTGGTGGACTATTCTCAGTCCAGCAGTCTCTGATCCACTCTCACCAGCACAACACACACTAACAAAGCTGATAGCTAGATAACAAAGTATGCCCAGAAACAGATGGACTACAGTCTGTAATTACAGTGGAGCTGATGTAATGGATGTAGAGCATGGACACATCGAGGTGGTGCGAATGTTCGATGTATGACGTAGCGATGGATTTATGAGGTGCTGTTATGTTCAGACAGTGGGTCTGTCGATGTTTGGTGTTCGAATGTTAATTCTTTAGTTTTAAACTGGAGCTAATGTCTAACAAACACTAGGAGTCAGTTTTCACTCAACATTTCTTTTCCATAAATGCATTCCTTTCATCTCACTCCTGCAGCATCCCTGTCTCCATTTAGGTTGCGCAGGCTTGAGCACAGCATGGCTTACTGGGAGCTATAAGAATGGACCAAACATCAATGTGTAGCTGAACAAAGCAGCCAGGCTTTTATACAACAGGTGTTGAATTCTCCTGAATTCTGACTGAGCCACATAATCTCACTCCCTATTCTGTGGTAATCTACATCATTAGCATGCATCATAATCTGATAAATAGTTACCAACATAAATTGGTAATGTGCTCTAGCATCCTTATAACTGCAAGGCAGCATGCAAAGACGAGTCAGTGTTTCACACTACAGCTGTTTGTGCATCCACACAGTCAGGTTTTGGTCTTGATTTATAGTTCTCTGTATGTTATAAGGATGACCTGATTGTGGTTTAAGCAGGAGCTATTTGGGATGTAGTAGCTAGCTCTTAATAATTCTGATGTGCTGTGGAGAGGCCACATCTCCAGTATGACTAATTTAGGCATGCTAGCATTTAATTGGCTGGAAGGGAGGGGCTAACGAAAGGATCATGTCATGACCTGGAGATACCGTACTTGCTGCCAGACATGGAGTATGTGAGTGCTGATTAGCATGCTAATGGAAAGTTATCAGGGCTGTTGGTCCATATACCCCAAGCAGGGGGGAAAATGGAGATAACATACTGATCGGTTTCCTCTACTGCCAACACGTCTTGTACTTTGTAGGGATCATATCACCAAAAGAGAGTCATCAGGAGCTTTTTCACCACACAGAGTGCTAGTAAGCTAATTACTCAGTACCCACACTACCCACAAGTTCTTTGTCGATGTGGTTTGAGAAGTTTGAGAGGTTTAGCGGATGCTTTTACAGAAAACAAATGGGTGATTATTGACTTATAGAATCTTAGCACCATTAAAGACTTGGCTTAAAGACTTTTAATAAAAGCTAATATGTTAAATGAGTTGCTTAAATGGTTTGATTGATTAGAAAGCCCATAGAACAATAGGGAAGAAAGCACATGCACATTTTAGATATGGACATTAATGGATTGAAATGCTAAACTGAAAGCACATGGTTACGAAGCCGTCATATAGAAGTATAGTAATGACATGAGGAAGTTGGATTCAGTCTTGAACACCCACGAGTAGGTGTGAAAGTGAATCAGTTTATTATTTAAGAACTGTGGACTGCATCCCTGAGGTCTGGCTGAGAATTAGGAGGATCCTGATGGGCTAGAAAAGCTATCAGCAGAGATTGAGCTTGCTAAGTAAAAGGAATCAGTTGGTTAGGTCCTAAAATGGTCCTCGATAGTTTGAAGGCTACTTTTGATTGCGTGGTAATCTTGTTATTCCTGCTTAATGGTTCCTAATGGTTTTTAGTATTTTTGTATGCTCTATTCCCTTTGATAAAAAAAGAAGCATCACCATCAGTGAAGGCAGAATGCAGATAATAATTAGTGGTCCTATGAGGATGGACAGACAGACTGTGACGTGCGGCTGAGCTAAAAGCAAAGCTAGGTTTGTTGAACAGACTCGTAGCACAACACAGCAGCAACAAGATATAAACAGACATAACCAAGAGGGTTAGAGTCAGAGTAAGGAAACAAGCAGAAGTCAGAACCAGGCAAAACAATCAGACCAGCAACCGTATCCAAAGGGAGAAGACAAAAGAGTAAACCAGAAAGTCAGAACAGAGTCAATCCAGGTAAGCAAACGTGAATAATAACAGGTAGAAACTGCTTAGTATACACAAGGTGGCAATACTTCGCAACGGGTCAGTGGGAGAGAGGAGCATTTGTACAAACAGACTAATCAGCTACAGGTGAAATCAAAATTCTGGAGACTTGGATCTGAGAAACAGAACGTAATTGAGAGATGGTGGACATGTGACGTCCTCAAGGGTTGTGTTATGGGAAAACGGGAGATTGGCGATGAGAGGAGAGCCAGCAGGCGTGACAGGTCCAAAGTGGTAGTGGAAATGGACATTTTTTATTCTATTGCAAAATGCAAGAATCATACAGCAAGTGTAAACCACCTCATTAGTCACACATAATGACTACTAATGAAAACATGAGTTTGTGTTAATAGTTGCCATAATTAGGGCTGTCACCAGTGATTATATTACCAATCGTGCATGTACTGAGATATACGTGTACTATATACATGCAAAATATCAGTGGGGTCAATGTAAAGTAAAAACCTGAATCCTGCAGACCACAGAAAGGATAAATCAGCAGGTTTCCATGTCTTTCAGATGACCTAACATTAAAGCTAATGCTAACACTACAACTAAGAATCCTCACCTGAACAGCATTCTGTAGCACTGTTAGTCGTTTAAGATTATATTAAAAAAGAATGGGCGAATGAAGCTGCCTGAGTGAGCATATCTTACAGTACAGCTGCTGACGAGTAGTTTAGACATTGAGCTTATTTTCTTCTTCATTCTTTCTTCGAATCCTCCATCTTTGTTTTGACCAGTTTCCTCTGGTGCTTATCACCTCTGCTGATCTTTCTAGAGACAGCACCATCTAATGGACTGAAAAAACATTCTGTTATTCAAGTACCCAGATCAGTGCCATAATATTGCAATGCTACATTGATTTTCCCCCATCCCTGCTTAATGTGCTTCATGCTGCGGATAACAATTGCTCTACATATATATATATATATTTTTTTTCTATTTCTGTACCTGTGTTACCTACATACTAAAAAACGAGAATTTTAGATTTTAGGACCACATCAAATTCAGGAAATACTGTTGCTCCTGAAATAAGCGTTCCGGTCAGCAGCTGTTAAAGGACAACAACTGAACGAAAGTAGCGTAGGACATAAAATATCATAGGTTTTACTGGCTGGCTGGAAAAAACTACAATCTGCCAAATACTGAAAAAAAGCTGAGCTGACCCTTATACAGTGGGGTGCGAAAGTTTGGGCAGAGTTGTTAATTTTCCTGATTTACCTTTATAAAGCATTGATTGTTTGGAGAAAAAAATTGCGTTAAATATATCATATAGGGGACAAACACAGTGATATTTGAGAAGTGAAATGATGTTTTTATGATTTACAGAAACTGTGCAATAATTGGTTAAACAAAAGTAGGCAGGTGCATAAGTTCAGTGACCCTTGGCCTCCATACACAGGTGACTCCAATTATGAGAAAGGGTATTTAAGGGGGGCAATTGTAAGTTTTTCTCCTCTTTGCATCTTCTCTGAAGATTCGCAGCATGGGAGTCTCAAAACAACTTTCAAATGACCTGAAAACAAAGATTGTTCACCGTCATGGTTTAGGGGAAGGATACAGAAAGCTATCTCAGAGATTTCAGCTTTCAGTCTCCACTGTGAGAAACATTGTGAGAAAATGGAAGACCACAGGCACAGTTCAAGTCAAGGCTCGAAGTGGCAGACCAAGAAAAATCTCGAATAAACAGAAGCGAAGGATGTTGAGAACAGTCAGAGTCAACCCACAGACCAGCACCAAAGACCTACAACATGATCTTGCTGCTGATGGAGTCACTGTGCATCGTTCAACTACTCGGCGCACTTTACACATGATGCTGTATGGGAGAGTGATGCAGAGGAAACCTTTTCTCCGCCCCACATCACAAACAGCGCCGCTTGAGGTATGCTAAAGCACATTTGGACAAGCCAGCTTCAACACCTGCTACCTACAGTAAAATTTGGTGGTGGTTCCATCATGCTGTGGGGCTGTGTGGCCAGTACAGGGACTGGGAATCTTGTTAAAGTTGAGGGACGCATGGATTCCAATCAATATCAGCAGATTCTGGAGACCAATGTCCAGGAATCAGTGACAAAGCTGAAGCTGCGCCGGGGCTGGATCTTCCAACAAGACAACGACCCTAAACACTGCTCAAAATCTACTAATGCATTCATGCAGAGGAACAAGTACAATGTTCTGGAATGGCCATCTCAGTCCCCAGACATGAATATTATTGAAAATCTGTGGTGTCACTTAAAGAGAGCTGTCCATGCTCGGAAACCATCAAACCTGAATTACCTAGAGATGTTTTGTAAAGAAAAAAAATACCCTTCAGCCACAATCCAGACTCTCATTAGAAGCTATAGGAAGCGTTTAGAGGCTGTTATTTCTGTGAAAGGAGGATCTACTAAAGGTTTTTTTTTTGGTGCCCAAATTTATGCACCTGCCTACTTTTGTTTAGACAATTATTGCACACTTTCTGTAAATCATATAAACTTCATTTCACTTCTCAAATATCACTGTGTTTGTCCCCTATATGATATATTTAACGCAATTTTTTTCTCCAAACAATCAATGCTTTATAAAGGTAAATCAGGAAAATTAACAAGGCTGCCCAAACTTTCGCACCCCACTGTATTATATCAATGCAGCGTAGAAAGCTGCCACTTTATTGGTGGAGAATTTCACCTGTGTTGGAGCTAAACTGATACCATATTTGGAGCTTCTTTGCTTTGCTTTCTCTTTATTTCTCAGATCTGCTCTGTACATACAACAAGCAACAGGCAAAAGAAAGCTCAAGCCCTTGTTTGATGATGAATAACATCAGGCTGTTAAAGTGTACAGAGCTTACGACCATATCATAGCCATATAGGAAACAAGGACAACCTAAAAATCTTTTCAGAGAAACTAGGAGGATAAAGATAATAGCGTTGTGTGTATGTAAATGAACGTGTCTGTTTCTAATTATTGCTAAATGGGAGGACAGTCATTTCAACATTTTAAATAAGTATTGTCATCATGCACACTGCCAGCTAATCATTTAGCCTTTGTCAGTGATAACTGGTTGGACAGCCCTTATCATAATAGCTTTGTTTGCACATGGTGGTGTCCAGATCTCCTTTTTTAAAGAGGATATTATATGCATGCAGCCTCTAAGCAGCAAGTAAGGTACAGCTGGTGGGTGGAAGGATCACAGAGAGTAGCTTATGTGGGTCTTTAGATAGGCTGCTATAAGCGTACGGTAAATATGTAAAGGTTGAGTGCTACACTATGAACAGACAGTGTCTTTAAGGAGTGGGCAGAACTTCTAGGAGCCCTGAGGAGATGGAGCTCTTCGCAGTGTCGTTGTGCTGGAGTGAGCTGTAGCCTATTAGCTGTGCTAATTCAGAGTTGGAGGGGAAAAAAATGGAACACAATGAGTCACCCAGTGAATAGCGGGAAACAATAACACGCCTCGGGCTTTCTATGTCATGCATATGCAATTAGAGGGGAAAAAATTAGCAGATCAATGCGCTGCTCTCCGAGTGACCAACTCCCACATATTGGATCTTCAGTCTGCTTCTAGCTTGGGCCGAACAGAGACTAACTAAGCACCCTATTTGGGGAAAACATAATATAAATCCATTTTTCTAGGAGGCAGAAGTTATTATATGTCTTACAGTGGGTTCCTAGGCTTTTTGGATCTGAACATGTTTGCAAAGTCACTGATCTCATGCAGCGCTAAGTGTAATGATTCATGGTTGAAAGGCACAAAGCCGGAAGTCCGAACAGCTGGAGCTATAACCGCTGTGTTTTTCATGACAGCGCATAATGTTTGTTTATGTGTCCTGTTGTTTTTTTGTGTGCCTGTGTGTGTGTGTGTTTGTTCGCTTAGAGCCCGCAGACGCCGTTCACTGAGCTGTGTGAGGAAGGTGCTCTGTTTGGGGCAGCGGAGAGTGTGGAGGGTGAAGGACAGCAGGCATTCCTGTCGGAGATCAGCGAGGAGGATGTGGAGGTTCTGCGCCAGAGAGAAGAGGCTCTGTTACAGATAGAGGTGCGTGCTCAGATGGTGTCTGACTGACGATGCCTGTGCCGAGTTTCAGGGCAGAGGAAGGAATGCTTGTGCTCCTGATTTAACCCTGCTTAAACCCTGTAGAAGGGCGCTCGTGTGGGCCTACGCTTCAGTTCCACATTCCCATAACTTGCACTGTAGCTTCATAGTAGGTGATAAATAATTCTTAGAAGTTCCTCAGAACTTGCTGTCCGCATGACTACTTCTAGGCTTCATAACTCAGGAGCGTTTTAACTGATATACAGGGGTTGGACAATGAAACTAAAACACCTGTCATTTTAGTGTGGGAGGTCTCATGGCTAAATTGGACCAGCCTGGTGGCCGATCTTCATTAATTGCACATTGCACCAGTAAGAGCAGAGTGTGAAGGTTCAGTTAGCAGGTAAGAGCACAGTTTTGCAATGCACACAACATTATGGGAGACATACCAGAGTTCAAAAGAGGACAAATTGTTGGTGCACGTCTTGCTGGCGCATCTGTGACCAAGACAGCAAGTCTTTGTGATGTATCAAGAGCCACGGTATCCAGGGTAATGTCAGCATACCACCAAGAAGGACGAACCTCCACCAGCATCACGTAGTGACCTGGCCACTATCCTGCAAGAAGGATGGCTTAAAATCCCTCTGACCACTGTGCAGGACGCAGTATATGTCATTCCCAAGACGAACTGACGCTGTATTGGCCGCAAAAGGAGGCCCTGCACCATACTAATAAATGATTGTGGTCTAAAACCAGGTGTTTCAGTTTCATTGTCCAACCCCATTTTCATTTACTGTGTGTCTTTTTGTCCATGGGTATGTCCTTTCCCAAGCCACTGTAGCTGTTGATCCAGATGATGATAAAGGATCCCCTGTTCACCCAGCATCTTTTTTTCATATCACTATTTATTTCCAGGATTTCTGATGGTAAGCTTGAATCTCAGGTTACAGAGCTGCTAGAGAGCTGTGAACTCTGACCTGCTTCTGCTCCAACAGAGCTTCAGTACAATGGATTATAATACACAGGCTGACAAACCAATTATAATAAACAGACTGATAAACAACGTTAATAAATAGAGTAAGGAATAAATAGCGCTAGCACAGGTGCCCCACCCCCACAAAAAGGGCACTTTTTTTCAGGAAACAGTTGTGACCTTTCAGCAGAAGTGATGTCCTCAGCAGTGGAAAACCCTTGTTCTCCTGGAATTCATTGGAGTACAATAGACAGCAAGGCTCTTGTAAGTGTTCCTGCTTGTCTGTCCAGCAGTTCTGGGGCATGTATTGCTGAGAGAAAGAACGTTCTCATTTGTGCACTAAATCCTTTCTTCCTTTATTGTTCAGTGCTCAGCATCTTGTGTGAAGAGAGCCTTGCCTAAAAGGTCATGTAGAGTCTTCTCCTCAGCTCGAGAGTCAGTGGCTCCTGAGCTTTCTTCTCCATCCCAGTGTTGTAGTCCTTTATCTCACTGCTTGTTGTCAGACACCTTTGTGGAGTTCCCTTTGCTTTGGAGTCTGATGGAGGACTGTCAGGAGTTACCTTATGCTCACCCACAATTTCATACCGTTTATAAATGGGAAGCATTTGGGGTAATAATAGCCTAAACCTGACTCACCTCGCCATGCAAGGAAACACCTCATGATCTTCTCACGAACACCTTTTCTTGATTGTCATCATCATGCCGAGACAAGGTGTGAAACCGGAGACTCTGTGCTGTTCACTGTGGAGGTAAAGTAAATGGGTGGAGATATTGTTAGTGTTTCCTTGGCCGTGTGGAAGCAGTGTTTCCCAGAGTCTACAAAGGATACTCAATCATTTCCCTCTTCATGCCAGAGATGTAGGAGCTTCCAGGATAGTGCCTGCAATACCAATAAAGATAATGATAAAAGAAAGATGGTATTATAAATGGTATTATGTTGAGCCTATGATGTTTTTACACCTACCTTATGTTCCCTCTTTCTTTAGTAACTGGGTTCTTTGTGCAATTAGAAGAATCACTTTAAGACTTTTTAGAATGATGTCGACCCCTCTGTTTCTGTGCTGCGCAATTGACAATACTCCTAATATCTAAAGGTAATATCCTAATCTAATGGTCAGCAACTCAAACCTCAGAAGCCACATGTAGCTCTTTTTAGATTTCGATTTTTTTTATTTAGAATTTAGGACCCTTTTTTGTCAGAGGAGTTTCACCTCTGTATTTGTATCTGTGCAGTGGAACACCCACATACACACACTCCAGTGAACACACACACTAGGGGGCAATGAGCACATGTGACCAGGGCAGTGGGCAGCCCCTGTGGAGCAGTTGGGGGTTAGGTGCTTTCCTCAAAGGCACTTCAGTCATGTCCTTTCGCTTTAGGGAATTAAACTGGTGACCTTCTGATCACAAGGCTGATTCTCTAACCTCCAGTACCCTTTACTGCCCCCTTGCAGCTCCACACCTGAATGATTTTTGGGTATAATATAAGAATCCTCTTTTTCTCTTAAAGCAGAACAGAGTCTGAGAAACGTTGTGCGTCCCAAGGTGGTTAGATTTTTGCTGAAACGGGGCAAAGTGAGTCATTTGGGTTGCTATCCCCTGTTCCAGAGTATTTGGTTTTCAGCGCTGATTTCAGGGTGTACCCTCATGGATGGTGTTTACCAATCTGTTTGGCCGCTGAATAACAAAAAAAAGTTGTTTCCATGGAGAAGTTTATAGAAGTTCAACAAAGAAGAGAGACATCACAGTGTGTTTAGTGGCTACTGTATCAGTGACTGTGGATGCCGCCTTCACATTATAGCATTGTTAATTAGCTCCCCACCTTTTTGTACATATGCATCACGTTTAAACACCCCGGTGGGGTTACATGTTTTGTTAAAAGTGGAAATAAGTTTTCAGAGAAAATCTAATAAGCATTCAAACAGGCACACCCAAATTATAAATACCACTATATAGCTAAAAAAGTATTTGGCATGATGTCAGTATGCTGCTTGAACATTTCATCACCCCCAACTTAATATGCCTGTCCCTGCTTTATGCGTCTTCTGTCGATCCACTGCCTGTTGGTCTGCATAATTTACGAGAGATCAAAATTCACCCACTATTTCCAATCAGTTTATACTATTGGTGGGTATTCAGTTTTCATGGCCTGTCTAATTGCATGGGAAGAGGTTTGAACCAAAAGGATAGGTTTGTACAATGTGTTTATATTAGCTAGTGTTTTTTTTTTTTTTGAGGGGGTGACATATGTAGTATTCCATTTGCATCCCTTTCCTCAGCGCTGCCTAGATGTTCCATCTATTCTCCAATATTCTCAGTGCTCCGAGGAGTAGGATTAGGAAGCCACCATAGCAGTTTTTGCTGGGATTCAGGGTTTTGAGATTAGTGTAAGAAGCGCTGCTGAGAAAGGCCCCTGGTCAGGCTATTGATTATAGGCTTGATATGCTGGAATAGACTTCAAGAGCTATTGGGTTTCAGCAGGGAAGATAGCCTGGAGATATCGTCACTGTGTGAGGGTTCAGGCAAGCTGTCTGCCCAGGAGCTTCCCAGACTGAGGCAGTGATTTCCAAAGAGCACAAGCTGGGGCCGAGGGTAAACTCTGCTGGAGCGGATTTGTCAGAGAATGGAGGCGAACATGCTTATTCTCGAAATGTTCCCGGGGTTGGACTAGCAGTAAGAATAAGATCTAAGGAAAGGCAGTTAAATGTGACTGTTGGGTTTCTCATAGTCATGCTGGATGAATCAATACATGCTGGCGAATGCATCCAGCCTAGCAAGAGAGATTTGTAATTGTAGAAATTTGAAAATATAATGAACTTTATAGGGTTCCAGAACGATTCTGCCTGTCTAGTGTTTTCTGCCCTCTGCCCAATGAGCGCTGGAATAGGCTTCAGCACCCGCTATGGCCCAGGAGGATGAGAGATATGGAAGATGGATGAATCTTTTTATCTACACCATTTACAGTTGATTGTTTAATGGATCACACATTTAGACATGGCAATTAAATGTGTCTCAGATTTAAAAACTGATTGCTGTCTGGTACAAGTGCACATCAACACTATTCAAAAGATAATAATCAATTCAGAATTCACAATTTTGTATGGCATTGTTAATGTCCTTACACCAGCGTTACAAACGAGGACTGTTTGGAATAATTAGCTTCCTGTATTAGTCATTATGGTTATAGGCCATGTGTGCTAAAAATCAGTACCTGGGTTTTAGGGTATCAACACAGCTTGCATAGATGGATGCTTTTACACTTTATAACTTCTACCTAAAATGGATCTTAGACCAACATGTGTAGTGATTTGAGCAGTTGGATTTAAACTGGTTATGCAACCTCAAAGTCATATCCCAAGCAATAGGGGGCAACATATCACCAGTAAATATGCTTCTTCAGTTCTTACCTGTTCTTACTAGAAGTAACATTGCGAGTTCAATCTAAACCACCTTATTCTCCAAGAGCGTCTCCAGCAGTGACGAGCAGCACCGATGTTAACTCTTGTTTAGTTCCCATTTCTATCGCTTCTTTTGTTTGTTGCTGAAGATGCTGAAAAGTGGGTTGTGGTGGTTGCTATAATGGTCGCTTGCCAAGAGCTTTAGCCATTGCTGTGTTCCCTCTTTCTTCCATTGACTTCTGGTCCTTAAATGATAGTGGTATTATGAGACAGAATGGGCCAGGGCTAGCTGGTTAGCATGCTAATGTCAGGAACACAACTGTATTTCTTTACATTATGGAGGTTGTTTTAATGAATATATTTTTAAAAATTAATTGTTTACTTTTTAATGTAGTTTTTATGGCCAAACTTTCTCAGTCTATCAAAACTATTATGTAATATCTCTGACATCAGGCAGCGTGTTGTTACCTTTTGGCGTGACAGCTTTTGAAGCTGAATGTCTAGTTTCTAGCTCCACCACTGTGAACAATTGTGCCTTTGGTAGGTCCATCACACCACTTTGCATGACTTTGTTTACGTCTTCAGTGTTTAATTACACTGAAATGTTGGAAGAATCAGTGGAATTCTGCTTTAAACAGCCATCTATTACAAGTTCCTTCAGGGGACTGTAAGTTTGAATAGTATACCTTTCCATTGCTGGTTTAAATATGTACTGGATCAATCTACATATTATATTCATTTTTTGAATTTTTTGTCACAAAATATGCATAATGTCATTTTGATTAGAATGTTTTTGTGTATTCTGCCATGTTTCCACCACCCCCCTCCTTCATTTCAGGGCTGGTGATCAGTATGCTTCTTTATCTTTAAAGGACAAGCTCCTGCTCACTGCTTTAAAAATAGTGATCCTTTATTGCAGCTTCATGTGTTCCAGCCTTAAGCACGCTACTTTGCAGTAAGACAATCTTAATAAACACCTCTCTACTCGCGCTTAGCTCATTGTATACATACGAGGAGCTTAGGTGAATGTTTGTGTCAGGCCTCCACAGGAACTAAATCACTGCTCTGGAACAGCTTAACACATTTCCACTGAAAGAACAGCACAGCATCATTCGCTTTTTCCATATGGCAGACAGAAAGCCCTTAAGGCCACAGTGAAGCTGACTTGGTGTACCCTTCGCCCTCTAGAGCATGTCCTTCAGTAAGCTTGAGCGGTCAACCCAATAACTCAGGACTCTGTTAGAATGGTACGTGCGTGTATTCAGATGCCATACGTTAGCATAAGATGTTTTCACCCTCAATAAGGATGCAGCTTTCTCGTCCTCAGCTAAGCAGCTGTTCCCCTCCAGATGTGCCCGCAGATGGATGTGAACTCGCAGAGATGAGGCCACTCTGCTGTTGTGTGACACCAATTTGGTCCAATTTCAAAGCTAGTTGTTTTTGATATGTAGTGCATTTTGGCAGTTCTTCGGTTGTTCTCTTGTTTGATTAACATCAGCGCCTCCTTACTACCCTGCATCCATGTATTAAAACTCCATAGGAGCTAGACTGTAGGCCTTGTGCATTAGATTACCCACCAACACAATTAGTAGACATGCTGACCAGTCACATTTCAGTTTCACGTGGGTGGGAGCCAGTTTGTCAAATGGCTCCCTACTCCCTACATCATGTGCTAGGTAGGTATAAAAATGCTTGTGCGCTGCTTCACCCGAGCAGTGCCCGTTATAGCTAGCGAATAGCGATTTGGGATTCAGCCATTTGTGTGTGACTCTATGCTGGCTGTGCTATGTATGTGCATAAGCCAGAGAGATGCAAAAGATTTCAGCCTAGGTTTGATGCTACTAATGGCAGATCTGACTAAAAGATGTTTTTTGTGGTTTAATGAATTGTATAGTTACTGATCTGATGCAATGCCTGCAATATTAATGAAGGACTAGCTTAGCCTGTTTGACTAGCTGATCAGGATTTGACATGACATGGTGAATTAAAGGTCTGAAGATTCTTGGTTTAAAACATTCCTATATTAAAGAAATAGCAGATTGGATGGGGTATCTTAGTTTTGTGTGACAGAGATACTGTACATACTGAAGCAGGCATGCTAGTAGCTAGTAGAGTTGCACGATGCACCGAACATTCGTTTTTTTTCCAATACTACATTGTCACAAACGATGCGGTTCTTTAGCGTTCGATACTTTCAATACTGTATATAGGGGTGCACATAAGCGGCGCGAGAGGGAGAGAGAATGCGCGTGACCAGAGAGAGAGAGAGAGAGAGAGAGAGAGAGAGAGAGAGAGAGAGAGAGAGAGAGAGAGAGAGAGAGAGAATGCACGTGACCAAAGAGAGAGAGAGAGATGTGCGTGATCGTGGAGAGAGAGAGAATGCGCGTGACCAGAGAGAGAGAGAGAGAGACAGAGAGACAGAGAGAGAGAGAGAGAGAGAGAATGCACGTGACCAAAGAGAGAGAGAGAGAGAGAGATGTGCGTGATCGTGGAGAGAGAGAGAATGCGCGTGACCAGAGAGAGAGAGAGAGAGAGAGAGAGAATGCGCGTGAGTGTAGAGAGAGAGAGATGTGCGTGATCGTGGAGAGAGAGAGAAACTGCGGTGCAGGTGGCCGTTAATTATATTATAGTTGACGTTATAATAATGTAACTTGATTTTTGTTAAAATGTTTAATTTTAGAATAAAAACTTTTGCAATCAGATTGTTCAGTGTTCAATCCAGTTCAATCAAAGATAAACATTTTATGTTCAGACATTTTTATTGTTGTGCTTTTTTCTTCCAAGTATCGTTTTGGTATCGAGAATCGTGATACTACAGTTGGTATCGGTATCGAAATCAAAATTCTGGTATCGTGACAACCCTAGTAGCTAGTGCTGAACTCAGCGTTTCTGGTGATATTTTGCCCCCTGTTGTTTGGAGAAGGAATTTGACAGGTTTTGTCATTTTACTAGTTTCTCCTTTCAAACGTAATTTAATCTCATGTTTAATCTAGGCATGGCAACGATACAGTAACATATCATCGTATTGCCTTTCCCTAGAATCAGGACTACACGGAGAAGAGCCACGTGTCTTCATAACCACTGACAACATCTAGAAAGCTGAGAAATGAAGATGTATAGCTTTGTTTCTAAAGACCTGATCGAACTTCAGGCACATTCTGTGCCAAATAAGCTGCTACTAATTTACGTCAGCAGCGGCGACTGGTATCAGAACTTGATGAGATAAAATAGATCCACCTTCACACATGAGGAACTGGAACAATGCAGGCAGCTTATTTGAGGCAGGGGGTGGATAGTTGGACTGATTGTAGCTGTGACAGGGATGTAGTTGTGCCCACACTGTGTGCGCTGTGTGGCAGGTGCTGAAGGGCTGTGTGCCTGAGCTCAGCCAGGCTGATCATATCTGACAATGTGCTTTTTCCACTCTAAATCCCCGCTCTCTTCCTTCCCTCCCACCCACCCACCGCTGCTCAGCCACCCCACTCGCAGAGCTCCACTCAGCTCAATCCATATACTGTCTGCAACTGCTCAACCACTTTCCTCCTGCTCTCTTTTACCATTTCTCTCTCCCTATATTCCTCTTTTTGTGACTCTCATTTCCCATGCCTCCCTTCTTCATTTCCTTTTTACCTTCTCGCTCTACCCCATTCTCTCACTTCTTTATCTTTGACCTTATCTTTGTCCTTCCCTCTGTTCTTACTTCCTGTTTTTCTTTGTCTACCTATCCTCCTTGCCCTGTATCTCCTTCTTTTATATTATGCTGTCTCTCTCTCTTTCTCTCTCTCTTTCTTTTTCTCTTTATTTGATCCTTTTTTCCCTGTCACTCTCTGTCTCGGTTTCCTTTTCTGTCTCTTTTTCTTTACGGTGATTTCCAGGTGGTCTCTCCTTCTCTCTGTCTCCGTCTCTCTCTCTCTTCACTAGACTCCGTTGTGCTGTTTCTCTGACTGTGTGTGCACTTTGGGAAAATGTTATCTAGAGGAAGTAATGGGGAGAGAGGAGACAGTCCATATATATAAGTTTGAAAATATACATATATGTGTGTGTGTGAGAGAGAGAGAGAGAGAGAGAGAAAAAAAGAGAGAAAGAGAAATAAAAAAAAAAAGCTTTAGCCTCAGGCTCAGCGAGGTTGCTCCTTCCCCTTTTATGATATCACCTCCAGCTGCACCTTTAGCGCTTTGGCACTGGCCATCATTTCATCAAAATGAATTTAGAAAAAACAAATGGCTCTGGGCATAACAGAGGACAACTTTCAAGGGGAATCTGAATGCAACACCTGGCCTGACCAGGAGAAAAAAATACAGACACATGTCTCCACTGCAAATGTGGCCAGTGCATCTCTCTTGCCCTTGAGGGAGAAAGAGAGAGAGAGTGCTATGATGGCACAGGGATAGTAAACTTCTCTCCTGAGAGCAACAGAACATCTTGTATTCTAAGTTCTTAATCACTGATCCTAGATACCAGCATAAAGATGCACCCTTTAACTCACACATTCAAAAGACAGGACTGAGATCGGGATATGCTCGGGTTTAGCTGTCCCCATCCCGCTGTGGTCGAGCACACATAATCCATATGTAAAAACATTGCAGCTAGTTTGGATACATTTGCTCCACCCACAACTTTGAATTTCCCTCCCACCACTCAAGATAAACAAGTTATCTTTTTTGGCACCTGTATGCAATTTTTGAATGTAGGCTGGTGAAGGCAAAGGCAGGAAAAGCCATTTGCTCCCTGTGTGTGCTTGTACACAGCCCTCTCACCACTCTGGGCTCTGGTTTTAAAGGAATAGTTGAGGGGTAAATCTAATTTACATAAGTTTCTGTTTACCACAAATTGATCCGTGAAGACATGTTTGGAGTCCAAATGTTGCTTTTTTGATTTAAAGCTGCAGCTGCAAGGCCAAGAAATCAATAGTCACCAAAACAGCCCTAGTCATTTCCATTTATATACACCACCAAAACATCTTTTAACCTGCTTAAAATGCATTTAGGTCTTCTTTTTTGAAACAAAAAACAAAGTTCCAACTTTGGACTATAACATGTTTTAGTTGCAGAGCTAAGAATGTTTGTTTATATTGAGTTCCAGTCTTTTTACTGTAACTGTAGACGTTAATATGAGGGTGTTAATAAAATCAGAGTCTTGTTACCAAGTAAATATAGTTCGCAGCTAAAACAGGGGATCAGTCAAGGAAGACACTTAAGGCTTTTATTTTTTTAAGTAGCAAATAATGAACTAGAAACAACTATTCAGCCATAAATTGCAGTTTATATGACAATGTATAGCTATATTTGATCTCCTGCCACACAAACCCATTATGTCTGTACTGACCAGCATAAAAACACAGAGAATCTAAACAGCATTTCTAATTTCATGTAATGAAAATAATTATCCTCACTTTATTCAGATAGTCCAAATACTTCTACTACAGCCCTCTGTATATTAACAGTTGATCTGGACCATTAAGCTATCGGTTATAATTAGAAGGGTTAAAGGACAAGGTGAAGGTTAGGTGGTGGTTTTTGATTGAGTTCGAGGGCCAGGTTCAAGGTTAGAGGAAGGTGAGAGTTAGGTTAGGATTAGGCTAATCACATGTAGGTTTTGAGTTAGGATTAGCTCGGGTTTAGGGACATTAGGTTGAATTCAATATCTCATTCAGTGTAACTAAATTATTATATTTGTGTGTGCGTGTGTGAGTGTGTGTGCATGTGTTTGTGAATGTGTGTGTGTGTGTGTGTACGTGTGTGTACGTGTGTGTTTGTGTGTGTGTGCGTGTGTGTGAATGTATGTGTGAGTGCGTGTGTGTGTGAGTGTGTGTGTGTGTGTGTGAATGTGTGTGTGTGTGTGAATGTATGTGTGAGTGCGTGTGTGTGTGAATGTGTGTGCAGGTGCGTTTGTGTATCTTTGTGTGTGAGTGCGTGTGTGTGTGTATCTGTGTATGTGTGTATCTGTGTGTGTGCGTGTGTGTGTGAGTGCGTGTGTGTGTGAATGTATGTGTGTGTGCGTGTGTGTGTGTGAATGTATGTGTGAGTGCGTGTGTGTGTGAATGTGTTTGTGTGTGTGTATCTGTGTGTGTGTGTGTGTGTGTGTGTGAGTGTGAGTGTGTGTGCGGTGCGTTTGTGTGTGTGTGAGTGTGAGTGAGTGAGTGAGTGTGTGTGTGTGTGTATGGGGGAACAAAGCTGCAGAAACAGCCCATTTTTCATCTTTTCATCACTTTAGTAATGTGACAGAAGGCAAAGCATATATGTATATCCATCTATTCTGCCTACAGCTGTTCAGCGCTCCACCCATCTATGCTGATGCATTTTGCATTTTGAGTGAGGCGCTATGCAGGGCATCCAATTAAGTTTTAAATGCACATAAACCAAAACAGCCCTAAACAGAGAGCTGGGAAATAGCAATTTAAAAGACCATGTCTGATAAACCCATACAAATTTCATAATGCAATAACACACACAATATAACAACACATAATTACAGTTTGATGGCTTATTTTGGCTGAAAACCAAATGTCTTGTTTTTTTGACCATAGGTCATAGGTTATAGGTCATTTAGGCTGAAAAGTTTGGGACCCCCTACAACACCATGAACATGTCTAAAACATTACAGAATGCATTTCCCTCACTTCTCTAAATAATGGAGTCTAACTTTATTTGTAAACATTGCTAAAGTATCAAAACACTACCATTCACTCCAAACCAGGATGTTTTCAATTCCTAGTTTTTGTGATGTCACAGGAAGCTACTTTTTGCAAATATCCTACCTATTGGCTTTAAACAGGTTAGCCCCGCCCACTCATATTGATGTTTTAAGAAACATTGTAGCTCTGAGTGCTTTTCTGAATGAGGCACAATACATGATGGCCAACCAGAACAGTCTTAAAGGCATAGTAACAAAATCACTCAGTTTCGTTTAAAGAGAGGTTGGAAAATGAATTGTGGTTGTGTTTGGTAAATACAACCACACACACATATTACACAAATATATCTGTATGATTTTCAGAGGTCACCATTAAAGGAACAGAACTAAAAATAATCATTTTATTAAATTATTTTCAGTACTAATATTATTGTTATCATGTGATGGGTTAGATCACTGACATACAGGCAGTTATTAAGGTTTGTTGAGGTGGTAGTTAAAATGAATGTAACGCTTTTGATAGGATTTTCCAAGAAAATGTCAAATCAACTTTGCTAAACACTTAAGAATCAAACAGCGGGTAAATATTTTCTGCACCTCAAGGACAGCGGTGTTTATGTTTACCTTATAGTATGAAATATGCAGTGGTTTCTCTCTCTCTCATTCCCTTCTCTTTCTTTCTCTCGCTCTCTCACGCCCCAAGACTCACACGTACCCCATGCTTTGCAGGCAGCGAATGTGTGCTGTGAGTTGTGAGGTCCTTGGGCTGTAGCGCGAGAGGAAACATTTGATTCTACATTATAAACCGTTTATTCAGCAAGGGCAAAAAGAGACATCTCATGCTTAAGCCCTTTGCAGGCAGTGCGGGAAAATGTCATCATTTTTTCCAGCAGTAAGCGCGTGCGTAAATCTGCTTAACAGTTTTTCTGCTGTGGCAGTGACACTGCGTCCTGTTGCCCGATGCCTTTGGGCCGAGGTGGGAGATGTGGGGGGGAATCTCATATCAGCGTTAAACACATTTATATGGGGGGGAAGGAGGGGTGAAAGAGCAATGTGAGGGAGAAAATCGGAGAAAGAAAAGAGCAGGGACATGATTCAGTCAAGTACTGTACCAACACATTAGCCTTCGCAAGCTTAGATTATAGTCATGGGGCATATTTGCTTGAAAGAGATGCTTATGAAATGTGTTTCATGCGGCTGGGGTATAAAGACAGTGGCTGCTTGTTGTAGTCCTCTTATTGAGAACGTATATCAGTGTTGGTTGCTCGGAGGAGGAGGAGAATAGCTCCTCACTGTTAACATTTCAAGGTTATAAGCATAACATTTGTACTACACTGATGCATCATATCAGTTAGCGAACCCCTGCATGGCGTCAGCGCGAGACCCTCAAACCAGTAATTCAGTAGAAAGGACTTACAGAGACTGATCCTGAAATAAGTTTCTCCATTGGTTTCAAGGCACAACCCACATTCCAAAGAATTGTTGGGACGGTATGTGGAACGCTAGTAAAGATAAACCGCTGTCATTCGTCAATTTTGTTGGTTTTAAATATAAAATTTCTAAAATAAAACCAAAAGTTTATTATTTATTTATTTTTTTGTGATTAATATTTATTAACAAGTGAGCATGTAGAACACAAGCTATTTTTATTACAGAGCCCAAGATATGCCTGGACGTTCTTCACAATAGGTACAGTGTAGAGTTAGTAGTTACTGTTAGATACCAAGAGTAGGACATTAATAATGAGAATAGTAATGGTCAGGGGTATACTTGCATATATGGAGAGGACATACATGTCACTGCAAAACAAAATAAAATAATAAAAATAATAATAATTTTATTATTATTCATAATAATAACAGCAGTACTACTACAAACTGTATACAGGAACTTCACACCAGTATTGGTTAACAAACATCACTGTGCTTTCATTGTCTTCAACAGTTTCATCTCAGTATGAGACCAGGACTCCAGAAGAGAAGTGTCCTGAAAGCTAAGGAATGTGAGCATGAACGGAGGGTTCACATCAGATTTTCAGCATTGTCTTTGGGGCTGCTGTGCGGCTGGCCATCCATCATTGTTTTTAGTAAATATACTCATTTCCAAATTCGATGCGTACAACATGTCCCAAAAAAGCTGGGACAGGAGCACCACTGTGTTACATCACTTTACCATAACAACAATTTTAGGGGCAATTTTAGGAAAACTGAAAACACAAGCTGATCCAGTTTTGAAAGCAGAATGTCTTGATGTGTTATACAAGTCTTTAGCTGTGCAACCACATGGGGCCTTTGTTGTCGTATTCCAGGCATGATGAAACATGTTTTCATTGAAAGAGAATTCTGGACTGCAGGCAGGCGAGTCCAGCACCTGGACACTCGGTGAGTGTTCCTGGTGTTGTAATATGGAGACAAGCACTGATGTTTCTAGAAAAGATGGCCTCTAAAAGCCAGTAGGCATGCTCCAAAATGTGTCCAGTGTAAGTGGAGCTTTTACAGATGTGCAACTTACCCATTAATACTCCCCTAACCATTACAGATGCAGGAGTTTGAAGTTTACCCCGGTAACCATCTTGATGCTCCTTTACTTCTTTGGGCCGGAGTGTAGGATGTCTGTTGTTTCCATAAACGTTCTGAGTGTTTCCACTGCTCATCATTCTATTTCTGATAAGCTTGGGTCAGAGAAGTCAGTGTTTGTGGAGATTGTGGATGTTGGATTGTTTTAGAGTTCTATCGAACAGTCTTGCAGGTACAACTTGCATTTGTGGAGGCAGTGGCGGTGTTTATTGACGGTTTGTCAAAGTGTTACCAAACCCATGTGGATATCCATCAAAAAACAACCATATGATCCATCAAAAAAACAAAAATACATTTGAGAAGATGAATCCTGTCTTTGTGCTCGTCTTTGGAACTGTGTTATTGGAGCTCCATCCAGTAGCTTAGGGACAAGTTAGAGTGGAATTTGTGATCCAGACCTTGATCATCCAACATCCACACTTGACCTCGCTAATGCTGCTTGAGCTGAGTGCAAACAAATCATTACAGCAACGTTCCAATATCCAGTGTAAAGGCTATTACTCCTCTCATAATCACGTCATGATGCTTTTCTTCCTTATTTTCCCTCTTTCTTTTTGATGGAATGCAGTGATGCATGAGTTGCATAACGGTGATGCATCTATTGTAACATTAAAATGGTGTTGGTCAGCGCGAGTTTGTCAGGAACAGACTGACATTTGAGTTCAGGGAACAGCTGTAGCCTCCATTTTAGAGGCAGGCAGATGATTACATGGGCAGTGGGGATGGACGGCCGACTAGAAAAATGACTTGCACTGACAGGAGCTGATGACTAATAGGTGAGAGTGAGTGTAGAACATCAAAGGGCAGCGTGTGCATTGATGTGGCAGTGGTAGGTACGGTGAATCAAATAGGCGCGCCTAATATTACCATTCAATTCCACTTGTGCTCTCCATCATGTACTGACATTTATAAACTTCTCTCATAACTCTTTTTTGGGTGAATCTCTCTCTCTCTCTCTCTCTCTCTCTCTCTCTCTCACTCACTCACTCACTTATTCACTTACTACAGCAGTTTTCTCATGTAGGCTGCTCCCCCATTTAGTCTCATTTTACCAAATTCCATAGAGACAATACTTCATATCCTTATAAATACACAAGGGCACCTCCATAACACCCACAGTGTTCTCTTTATCTCTCTCTTGCGTTCTCCCTCTTTTCCTAACTCCTTCTCTCTCATTAATATAGATGCAGTATAAATATCACATACATGCGTATTCTGTCCTCCTCTGTCTCGGCTCCTGTTTGCATACTTCTCCAGCTCTGCTATTCCTTGCTTGATTGATATGTTATCTCTTCTCCACTATTCACTGTTTATGAGAAGAAAACTTGTTGGTGGCTGACAGATTGGATCCTGTCGAGCTTCTTCCCCTCAGACACGTCATGAAAGACCCCCCCAGCACATTCTGTGCCTGGGGCAGGCAGCAAGATGAATGCAGTCTTTCACAATAGCCTCTGTGTCACGCTGTGTGATGGGCTCATAGTAAAATCCTGATGAAAGCTTGTCAGGCAGTACAAGTTCTACCCATTGTGCCTACACCATACAGTTGGCATAGATATGCATAAATCAGGACATGGCATTGATATAACAAGACTGTGCCACTCCATCTTTCTCCAGATTGATAATACTGTTAGTAAGCTTTGTATCAGGACGTGGGTACGTAATTGTATATCTCATTACGTTTCCAGATTAGAAGACATGTTCATGATCCTGAGATGGCGAAAAACTGATGACTGAAGTCATTCAGACGGACTCAGTGTTTGAAATGGCTTTTTTTAATATTGCTGTAAACACACAAAGGCTGAGGTTGGATATGGTCTTGTAGGCCAGACTTCTGATGATCATTAGAGTTGGATGGGGTTTGTTGCTCCAGGTGGCCAAAAAAAGCAACCTAGTTTGACAGGAACCAGACTGACTTGCATTGTTTTTGTATGATGTGTGATTCTGCTTTTAGTTTAGGATGCTGGTTAGATGATGGCAAACAGTGAGGCAGAGCATTCACAGTCAGCAGATCGTTTTGTCAATTTTCCAAATTATATTTGGCTGCAGAGGTGGAATATGCCCGATGTTGATTTTCCCATGGCACAGGGGCTAAACACTTGTACCTGTTTTTTCGTCATGTACAACAAATCTCAAACTCGGTCTTCAAGGAAGACCCGCCATTACAAATGTTAGCAAGCATCCAGAACACTTCTAGCATTAAGTAGTGGCTAACACCATAACCTGATGCACAAGGAGAAATGCCTTTGATAGTCCAGCAATGCCTTCACCATGATAGCGTTTGCATGACAGCATGCCAACATCAGTGCTGTACCATCACTGTTCATAGCCGGTCTACTACGAAGCACAGAGCAGGAATGTTAGCTAAGGCTAAGCTAAAAGTGTCAGCTAAAAGTGGCACAACAAAAACAGACATGTGTAAAATGAATTGTCACATGATTTGCTTTCTGTTACCTGCTTAGTGAACAACATTTTAAGACTGCCTCAAGAAACTATATCCTGCACAGGGCAATTTACTTTGTGTTTGGCCCATCTGAGTGAAACTAGCAAAGTTCCTGTAGGTTTGGCCAGCTTGGCACTCAATGTTAATTAAACAGTATCTCTGCTTCTGTGGTGGTCTGTCTGTGGCTGAGACAAAGGTTGGGCAACCCCCCCCCCCCCCCCATATTGGGCATATAGGCAAATGGGTTGGGCATATTGCCCCCTGTCTTGCCCAAGCTTTTGTAGATGTCCTGTACTTTTATGGGTCAGTGGTCTTGTGTGAGTGTGTGATGTATGTGCACATAAGCTAAAGTTGTTGTCTGCTTTCGAAATGCTGTGGCTTCAAGCGTGAGCTGTAGTGCCGTGCAATTAAGCACAGACTGCTAAGACCAAAAGCTGATGGGTGGGCGTTGGCAAAAACAAAGCACCATGCTATCTCTGAGACCAAAACAAGAAAGCAAAGGTCACGTCTCAGGAGAAAGAATAGTTCTAAGCTACAGGTGGCGTTCCCTCACCTTTAGTTTCATCAGTCCCTGTTCCAGCCTGGCATGTTCCGTGCCATTTTTTAGGGCAAAGAGGCCGTGTTAGTTGATTGCTACCATCTGCTACACTGCAGTGATTTAATCTTGTATTTATTTGACAGGGCCAGTGCAGTCTTCAGCCATGTGATCACACATGTGTTCCTTCTTATCTTTTAGGGGGGAAATATATAGAATTCGCACTTATCACAGATTTATTCAAATTTGTTGATGGGAGCTTGGGATAAAAACAGACCAGGGGGCATTGCCTACTTGACATGTTTGGTCTCCAGTTAAAATACATGTAGGAAGGTCATATATATTGCACTGGAGTAAAGTGATCTGCCACAATTACAGGAAGCAGAGGAAATACAAAACTGTGTAGAGGTGAAGAGTAGTCTGAAACGTGTAACTTTTTTTATTTTACTTGCTGTTAGTTGTAAACAACAACCGTTAATTGATAAACTGCACAATCTATTTAGCTGTGTTACTGCATGTGCCTACTGCTGTTTGCACCTCAGTTCCAGTATTCTTATATTCGGATATACAGTTACTGCTCTTACACATTTTGCACGTCTTATGATTTGTATGCACATATTGTAATGTCTCTTTTGTCTTTTTGTCTTTGCACTGTACTCACTATTTATCTATTGTTTTAAGCACTGCACTGGAGAGGTAGCTGAACCATGTTTCATTATACTGTACAACACTGTATTGGCATAGTGTCAGAGTTGAATTGAATTGAGCTGATCATTTACATCTACATATATATATATATATATATATATATATATATATATATATATATATATATATATATATATATATATATATATATATATATATATATATCAGTTTAATTGTTATTGTTATTTAATTGTTATTAATTGTGGGCAGTGATGATTATTTGACATTTTGGCAAAAGCAGACTTGAAAGGGAAAATAGATGTGTTTAAATGAAGTTTAAATGAAATGATACTGTTGACTACAGGTTGAGTTCCAGAGCACAGAGCCAGTCTGGAAAGAAAGCATGATTGACAAAGCTATATAGGTTAGAAGAAGGAATGGTAAGCAGTCCAACAGTAGAAGATCGGATAGTGCACAGGTTAGTGAGATAGAAGAATGGAAATAGACAAAGAGGAAGGAACAACATAGTTGAGAGCTTTGTATCTAAGGTGTAGGATCTTAAACTGAAAACTGAATGCAACGTGTTCTGGGAAGCCAGAGGAGGTTTTGGAGAACATACGTAATGTAGTGGTGTGACCGGGTATGAGTGAGGAGACAAGCAGTGGTATTCTGAGCCATATGAAGTAATAAAGATTTAATGTCTGCAAGAAGAGAATTGCACTAATCTAAGCAGCTAGAAATGAGAGCGTGAATGACAGTTTCAGCAGCAGGCTGGGAGAGAGCTGGCCATATTTTAGCCATATTGCGTAAGTAAAAGAAAGAGGTTTTAATGAGGGAACTGACGTAACAGTCAAGTGCAGAGTCAAGGATGAAAGTCAAGGTTAAAATGATGAAAGTCAAGGTCAGAACGGTGAATGATCTGGCCAAGTGGCAGTATGTAAATAATGAATAATGAAGGTCCAAGTACTGAACCTTGTTGGACCCCTTGAGTGTCAGTGGAAGTGGAGGAACAGTGCCCATAGAGAGTTTTAAATGATTTACTTTCTGTTAGATTAGACGTGAACCAGTCAAAAATGGAGCCAACAATGCCCAGCTCTCTCTGAGAGAGATCCTCCTGAAGAGGAGGATGGAATGGCTTTAACTGAGTAGAACAAAAATGCGAGAAGCACCATTATCAGCAGTCACCTGCAGATTAGTATTACCACCCTTAACAGCTTCAGTGCTATAACATAGCTGAAAGCCAGACTTAAAAGGATCTAGAAGATTATTTGTTTCTAAATAAGCTTTGAGCTGGATTGCAACAGCATGTTCAAGGACTTTTAATAGAAATGGACTGATAGTTTCTTAAGTGCAACAACAACATGCACTTATGTTTATCTTCCTGATGTGTAACTTCTGTTTACATAGTGAGGTTTTGCATTTGATAAGTTTGATTTGTCCTTTTGAAATGAAGCCATGTAACGTCATACCCTGCGCTGCACAGCTCATGTATAATGATCCATTGAATGAAATCACAGATGCACAAATAGATGGAAATGTGTTGACTTGATTGATTGCTGTAATTGACCACAGATGCAGTAGATAGTAATTAGTTTGGAAAGTGGAGTATTGCTTTGAACACACATGGATAATGCCTTTAGTCACCCAAAAACCAAAAGTGATTGCCATTTGGAAACTTTCCTACAGAATAAAAAAGTCATAGATGGAAAACAAACAAATAAGCCTATCGTTTACCAATCCATAAAAAAGAACAGCAGCAAATGATCTGCTCAACTGAAGCACAGTAAATTCTGCTGTTGGCCATCTGAATTGATGATCACTTCCCAGTAAATGAGAAATAGAGAAATGGAGAAAAGAGAAAAAGTAGTATGGCAGTGATGGTGCATTCTGTCTTTTGTATCTGCCTCTGATTTAGAAGTTGTGTGGCCTGTGGATTATGACAAGGCAGTTTGAACGTAGTAGATGGAGCAGACACATGTGGTAACAGTAAAAAGGTGTATTTGACTTGGAGAGCCTAAGCTTTTGACATATGCAGTATACCTATATAATCTTAACAGACAGACAGTGTTGAATGTTGATATACCTGTATGTACCTATATCTGTCATTGTCATTTTTCTCCCTTTCTGTCACCTTTTCTATCACTGTTTCCATTACACATTCCAATAAATCATTAATGGTAATAATCAGAATGTGCCAGAATGTAACTGCTTTGTCATTTAATGTCGAGCGGGAAACTCAGATTTGTGTGGATAAGGTTTCGGAATCGATTTATTTTTCTTGTGTGAGCTTTTCTGTGTTGTCTGTTTTGTGTGTACGTTGTGGTTTGTGAGATTCTGTTTTACTCTGGCGCAAATTTTACAGTTGATTTTGACACCTAAATGCATACATGCACCGGCTTCCATGTGTGTTTTTGTGCTGGACATGACACGTTACTGATGGCATACAGTGGCTATTATTCACTTTTATCAGTTGTATCTTCTGGTATTCAAAGACAGACACCATTTTTTGTGATGACTTATTGTTTGTGTGGCTTATTGACCTAAACATTTAATGGTGTGAATGCGGAACTCCTGCTGCTGCTACACACATTGTGTGGGTGGGTGGGTGTGCTGTGATGTTGGTGGTTGTGTCAGATGAAGCAGATGTCTGGCTCTCACACTGACATTTTGTGTCTAATGAAACAAAGAGAGACCCTCTGTGCCCTATCAGACCTTCTCGCTCTCTCTCTCTCTCTCTCTCTCTCTCTCTCACTCTCTCTCTCTTTCTCTTTCTCTTTCTCTTTCTGTCTTTCTCTTTCTCTCTTTCCCTCTTTCTCTTTCTCTTTCTCTCTTTCTCTTTCTCTTTCTCTTTCTCTCTTTCTCTTTCTCTTTCTCTTTCTCTCTCTCTCTCTGTCTTTCTCTCTCTCTCTCTCTCTATGCCTTCCTCCTTTCTCTCTCTCTTGCTCTTTCTCTTTCTCTTAAAGATAAGACATATAGATACATTTCTTTTTCTAATTTTCTCTCCTTTTTTGCCGTCTTTCTGTTTTCTCCCATATTTTCTTTTTTTTTTTCTTCTTCTTCCCTTTCTATATCTTTCCTCTTCTTTTGTCTCTTTCTGTTCCTCTCTCCTTCTCTTTGTGTTCTCTTTCTAGTTTGTTTTTGTTTCTACTTTCCCCTCTCTCTCTTACTCTTGCTCTCTTCCTCTCTCTTTCTTTGTTGTCCTCCCTGTTTATTTGTCCCTTTCTTCCTCTGTATCTCTCTCTCTCTCTCTTCTGCACCTAAAGACACAATAACAGCAGAGGGTGAGTGACAGAAGCACAGTGAACAGAGTTAGTAGTAAATAGAGCTCCCATCTGATATGTTTGTTCCGGCAGCTTGATGTTATTTTACCAGGATTGGAGACATAAAGGGCGTTGTCATCCACCAAGTCTTACACCTTTGGTCCTTTTGTCGTCTTTGTGTTTGTTCTGAAGCGAGCTAGTAAATTCGTAGCTAGGATGACAAGTCTGCTCTGTCATCCTCTACCGTACAGCTACGGGAGCTCCTTCGCTGTGAAGGCCAGCTGCCTCTCAGCATAGTGTCTGCTTTGGGAAAAGTGGCCTTCTCTTACTTTTTCTTTTTCACTTTTTGACGCAGGTCCCATGCATTGGCCTCAGGACATTACTGGTGGGCTGCTGAGCGCCATGAAGTGAAGATAACTTTATGAATGATGCAGGGCAGAAGACAGCAGCCCCCAGGGCAGGCCAGGCTTTCCCTAGACATCAGGGCACAGAGCACCAGAGCACTCTAACAATCAATATGTCTGTACACCTCTCTCTCGCCCTGTTCCTCAACCTCATGAATATCCTCCCTGCTAACGGAACGAAACAATTCTTTACCTCCGTTATTGCGCCAAACTGAATTCGAATTGTGCTGGCAGGTAAAATAAATATGTTGTCGAGCCTTTCCTGCGAGTCTGGACCTGGACTGCCCGAAGACAAATGCAAAAAGTCTTTAGCGGTGTGGCGTTTGCCAGGGGCCATTTTGGCTCAAGCCAGATGGTATTTGCCAAGAGCTAGGAGGACTGCCAGTTTCCCAAACAATCACAGCCACCTGTGATGAATGGCTCAGTGGCCGTGGCTCCACCAGCCCAGCTGCAGTCGCACGGTCTGTGCATGGAGGCAAAAGGAAGCTGGAAGGGGAAGATAGACACAGGGTTTACTCACCTTTATGTTGCTTGGGGCCTAGGCTCCAGAAAATAGATGTTTAGCTAGAATGTGGGAGATATACTGTATATATCGTCGCTGTCCAAAAAAAACATGTATCTCCATTTTTGTTGATTTTTTATTTTATGCCTCATTTGATCTCATGAGCTGCTGTTTACACTGTGTGGAAATTTCATGAAGAATGGACCAACAGAAATGGCCCAAAACTGTTAGGAAAGACGTCTGGTTCCATTGACTCCCATTCAAATCAAATGAGGTTTTTGGCCTCTCCTATAAAATTATGTATATGTATGGAGCAAATACTCCGATATGTATTTGCTGTCCTTTCTTATTCTGTAACTGCCCATAGATCCTACTTCAATTTGGCTTAATGTAGTAGCACCACATGTGTAAAATACCAACTAGCAACTGGAAGAGGAAAGTTCATGTAGATTGAACTTGATTCATTCAAAGGTGACACTAAAGAACCACTCCTACAAAACCCCAGGGCGTTGCTAAAGTGTCGTTGGGTCGTTGATTTAGTATCCTAGGTGGTTAATAAGGTGTTGCTTGACCATGATGGTGGTGGTAGCAACCCAGGGTGTATAAAAGCATATATAGCCATTCTATGTACTACCCAAAATAAGGGTGAACAAACACACGTCTTGATATTTATAATGATAGTTTTTGCTTCTATGATTAATATACACTCAGCGTCAAAACAATAGTTGCAGTAATAACTGTACCCAGTATAATTCAACCTACAGAAATGACATCATGAGATATAGAAATGATTCAGAGTTCATGCTCAGCTGTGCATGTGACGTAGACAAGAACAGGTCTTATCGTTGTACCTGACTGAAGAACAGCCATGATTGCGGCCATTCACCGAGCAGTGAAGCCCTCTATGAGTCACGTCAAACGTCATACCACATCAGTGTCGCCAAAGACTGCAATAGAACTGTGCCAGACTGTCATGGAAGAGTCCCTCTTTTGTCTTGGCGTAGGCCACCAACGAATCCATGTGTGGAGGCACCATAGCCACCTCCAAGATGAAGGGTTTATTGTCATGCATCTCATGTTCCTGTAGGCCTGGTGTCACTCCACCTCCACCCCTATGGCAAAATCTGCAGGAACTGTGTGAAAATATTCAAGCTGCATGGAATGGATTATCACAAGACACCATTAGGAACTTCTACAACTCCACAAATGTGTAGCTCAATATGTGTTGTCCACATCAATCTAACATTTTCTTCATTCATTGTTCCTGGTAACTTTTATCTTCCTTCCTAAAGCACTGCAATCTGACACATCCTTTTGGGTGCAGCTGATCTATTAATGATGAGTGTATGAAACATGTTTTAACCCAAAACATTATTGTAAAACTATAGTAAAATTTAAGGTGCCAGACTCCTTATATATGCATTGAACTCTTTAGACATCTGTGTCCATCAAGACCATTGTGAATAGTTCTGACTCTGAATGACTATGTTTACATCTTAACAATTGAATTATGCAGATACAGGGGTTGGACAATGAAACTGAAACACCTGTCATTTTAGTGTGGGAGGAGAATCTTCATTAGTTGCACATTGCACCAGTAAGAGCAGAGTGTGAAGGTTCAGTTAGCAGGTAAGAGCACAGCTTTGCTCAAAGTATTGCAATGCACACAACATTATGGGTGACATACCAGAGTTCAAAAGAGGACAAACTGTTGGTGCACGTCTTGCTGGCGCCTCTGTGACCAAGACAGCAAGTCTTTGTGATCAAGAGCCACGGTATCCAGGGTAACGTCAGCATACCACCAAGAAGGATGAACCTCCACCAGCATTACGTAGTGACCTGGCCACTATCCTGCAAGAGGAATGGCTTAAAATCCCTCTGACCACTGTGCAGGACGCAGTATATGTCATTACCAAGACGAACTGACGCTGTATTGGCCACAAAAGGAGGCCCTACACCATACTAATAAATGATTGTGGTCTAAAACCAGGTGTTTCAGTTTCATTGTCCAACCCCTGTATGTCGAGCAAAATTTGAAATTGCCTTTTGAATCATTCTTGTAAACTTTTGTGACTTTTGTGACTTTGCCCTTCCACTATTATTTTGATGGAAACCATGTATGTTTGTGCCTTGACACCCAACATGCCAACATCCACAGAATCTCATCTGGAAAACCTAACATGACGTGAAATATTGTAATTTGATATAGAGCTCATTTCAGCCTTGTGTGATATATCAGTACTGACGAGATCAGTATTGTGATATTGATTAGCATGTGAAATATTCTGCAGCCCTATTAATGTAGCAGTACAATAAGCTCTTCTGCTTCGTTTTGGGTTTTGTGGTCCACAGACCTACAGCTTTGTGTTGTGTTTCTCTTGCAGAGAGATATGCTGGATGTGAACCAGATTATGAAGGACTTGGCCAGCATGGTGCACGAACAAGGAGACACAATAGGTGAGGTGTGAAGTTTGTCTTTTGCATGCGTGCTTCATGTGCATGTACTGGTGGTCGTGCTTGTGCGTCCGTGTGCGAGTGAGTGAGTGAGTGGTGTATCGACTCAAACTGGTCCGACTTTTATTGATGACCACTCCTCCATCCTGCCTCCACTGCCTGACCCCCCGCTGCACTGGACTAGAGAGGGAAAGAAAACACTGACACTCGATAATGACTCAATTGACTCAATACATGACTTATAGAGAGTGCTAAAGTGTTATCTCTGATGAGAACTGTGTAGAAAGCGAACACTGGGGGTCCGCTGAATAGGGAGGGACTGCACTTATTTATAAAGGGCATCAAAGCATGGGTGAGAGGGAGTGTGTGCGAGTGAGAGAAAGGCCGGGAGACACAGAGGATCTTTTTAGAATCTTCCTTCAAGCTAGTCTTGCGTTGGGATAAGCAAGGTGTGCATTTTGTAAAGCTGATAACACTTTGTAGTATGAGGTGATAAGCATTCATAACACATGAAGGTTTTATAAAGTCTTTGTGGGAGGGAATGATTAAACCTTAAAAGGGCACATATCATGGAAACCTGAAACGTCCTTGCATTTTTAAAGAGCAGAGTTTCGTGGAGTATGTCTATAGAGTCCATACATTCCATACATCCCAGTACAATTCCATGAAAATAAGTTAACACATCCTTTATAAGGAATTTAAATGTGTAATCTGAGGAAATATTTTATTTTATTTTATTTTATGTTACGTTTTAAAGTGGACAGCATAAAACAGAGCACCCATTTACAAGCAAAACTCATTAACTGCAGTCTTAAAGGCACAGTAACCAAAGCAGCTTTAATTCATAGGGATAAATTGAGTTTGGAAAATGTTGATGTACAATTATTTATTTGTTTGGTACATTAAGCCACTCAAACAGCATTAGCACACCACACAGCATGTTAGCTGAGGAAAACAGATATAAAGAAAACCTTAAGACAATGCGGTCCTGAAGTTCTACATGTTGTCTTCATGGACTGATATGATGGATGCTGCACCAGTGCATGGAAGTGCTTAGTCACCTGTGATTCTAAATGTACTTCAGCGACATCCAGAGAACCCTCACTGCTCACTTTGGTTCTGGGGGGCATACTTAAGTGCCACTAGTGCACTTAAAAAACTGAAGAAAAAAAAAAATTGCTGTAAAAACAAAGTGACTCAAACCGTTAGCATGTTGTAGTTACCAACCAAGTTAGTTGTGAACCTTTCTCCAACACCACCAACACCACCACAGCACTGCACTCGGACACTTTGTTATTAATATTCTATATAGCACTGCTATGGACAATATCACTAAGTCACTTTATACAACAGGAACAGACATAAACATACATATTTATATTTATATTAGCTCTACTCTCTCTCAGACTATACCTGTCTCATTAATGTACATATCAGAATTTTTACAGACCCCTCCTGTCTCTGTATATTCAGTATTTTGTGTATATTTTGTATTTATTTAATATAACTTTTATATATCTTTATTTTAATGTTTAATATGTATATAGTTTTGTCCTCCTGTGGAGCACCAACCTGAGCCTCACCACAAGCATTTCAATGCATAAATGTCCTGACATGTTGTGCATATTCAAGATTCAAGATTCAAAGCTTTATTGTCATATGCACAGTAAGGAAACTAGTTTCCCTGTACAATGAAATTCTTACTTTGCTGCCCACACTGGATGTCATAGAATAAAAAGTATAAATATAAATAGACAGATAACAAGGATCAAAAATTAAGCATGCAGAGAATATATAAATAAAATATAAAATATAAAATGTAAACAATTTAGAATTATACAGGCTATATACATTGTGCAGGTATGTGCTACATTAGTTAGTATGACAAATAAACCTGAAACTTGAACTTGAAACTTGAAACCAGTAACTCCTAATCACAGGAAATCTACTCCTATGGGACCCATAGTGGAACAACCTGGCTGTAAAACTGAACTGTGAAAAACAGTGTTCAAATGATGTGTTATTTTTATATAACTGTTTAAATGCTTGTTGTGTGAACCATATAGAGAATTTGATTTCTCCAGACTAGTTAGAATTCCTACATTCCCACTATTAGGACTATACTAACATTTTAAGTGTTATTTAAAGTGTATCCTTTTAGTATAGTGATTATTGAGAACATGTACCTAAGAAACTGTGTACAGACATTGTATAGGCTGACAGCGGAAACTGCAGGGGGTACCTCTGCACCCGATTCCAAATATGAAAAAGAAGGAAGCCTTCATTTGTTCACCAAGCAACTAAACCATTTCAGGCATTTTGTAGATCACAAGGCTTTTGACTTACAAGGATCTGAATTTGTTGTGTTCTGTACTCCTCTGAGTTATCTGATAGACAACAACTACCAAAACACTGGACCTTAAAATGGAACATAGCTTGTACATCTACGCTGAGCTGATTACAGTGGGAAATGCACACACCCTGTTGTTAGAATGACCAACAAATAATCGTATGGACAATGAATAGCTGGAAATGAATAAGTGGCTACAGCTTTGGTTATCTTGATCCTTATCTTTGATTCTTATATGGCAGCTTGCTTGAGTCACAGCCTTGGCAATAGGCTCACTGTCACGTGTCGACAAATGATATTAGCTCCAAATACAATGAAGGGGGACCAAAAGTGGCTAGCTGAAAACGGGTATGTCCCCAGCGTACTGGTGATCATTAAATATTCACCCAGCATTTGTTTCTCCTAGTATGTGGTACAATTTTGCAGAGCCCAAAATATATCACATAAAGACATAAGGGGATGGAAAGAGGGAAAATCAGTTTTCCAAGGTGGATGACTGTTATCTGTATTATCAATGGGATATCAAGCCCCTGTAACCAAGTCAGTATCATTGCATGAGTCATCAGCGAGATACCTGTCGAAAGCAACACCGAGTTGTTTGGTTGGACCACCTGGCCCTTTAGAGACACACAGCAATGCTGCTCCTGTTGGAAAATGAATCCATTTGTATTCTAATTGGTACCCACCTGTCATAGTGTCCTTTCGTCTCGCAGTTTTAATTAATCCTCTGTGTCCTGTATTTCCCTTTGAGTAGATGAATGGAGGGAGTATTCCTGTAGGAGAATTTAAGGATATGCTCATATATGCAGATGCCCTTTACATACCTTTCAGGCCCATTTAACACATGCTCGTACAGCAGAGACTTTATACAGGCACTGTAATAGGGGAGGCCGGGGGAGACAAAGGCCGCCATGTCTGAACGAAATGGGATCATATAAATACTTTGTAGCCAGACTCCTTCCCCAGCGCAGGCACTTAAGTTTCATAGAGCAAAATGCCATCAGACCAATGATGAATATCAGACGACTGGATTAATCTAACTGGTACAGGAATACAAGGCAAAGGTACAATAAACTGGAACATAAAGTGCCTCTGGCCTTTTTAAACAAGGTCGCTAATGTGCAGTAGGAGGCCGTTTTGCTTTGTGCTCCTTCACATGTGCAGACTCTGTCTATGTAGTACATTTAAATCTCTATTCTTGGTGTCTCTCCATCTGCCTTCTCCACATCCCCCCCACCCCCCTTTTCTCCCTGGTCCCTCTCTTCTCTCAGTAAGACAGCTTGTCATAGAACATGTGCTGTCAGTGGAACATATATAGAGTTTAGTCAAGACAGTAGAGGTTCGTTGCCCACGCTTCCTCGGCTTTTTTGTCTTCTTCTTCAACACATGCAGGGAAACGTTTGGCAGACGTGAATGAGAAAAAGGACATTTACGGAAGGGATAATTTAACAAACACAGAACTAAAGTCTGCTGGTCTTCCATTCACTCCCACTCTCTTCTTCCTCTCTATAAACACCAAGTGTTTCAAACTCCCTTTGAATTTCTCCTTAAAAGCCAGCCGTGAAACAAACAGTCTGGAGATGTTGTTTGTGCTTTACATGCTGATACTAACGGTCTTTAGATTCTTAATGAAGAGAGAGTCGTAAGAAGTCCGTACGATAAATCAGTCCGAGCTGTATTTCTTTACACATATGAAGAAAGGAAGTGTCGAAGGAGTGACTAAACTACTGTAGGTTGAACAGGTGTCTTATGGGGTATAGGCATTGAATAGGAGCTCTTTGTGAAAACAGGCTATTTTACAACAAGGGCTGTATGCACTGTGGAGCGAATGGTAACTTTAACTGTGTTTACATTCCACCTCTTTGAATCCGAAGCAGGACTATTCTAATGGATTTGGAATCGGCTTTGATAATCCGTCTTTCATCTGTTTTATTTCTCATTTCTTAGTGCTGTAGAGGTTATGGAAGCATTATCCACAACCTGCAGCTGGAACTATTGTTACAGTGGTAAACAAGCACCATATGTGTAGCTCCACTGTTTTGACTGAGTTTTTGAGATATGTTTCTTCTGAAAGCTGGCGCCTAAACTGTGTGTGAGCAGCTGCTTTGCTTTGAGTGTTCTGCCCTCATTATGTAATATATTGCTCTCTTAATCTTCTTATTGTCATTTAAAAAAAAAAAAAGAAAAAAAAAAGGGGGTCCCAGCACTGAACCTTGTGGGACACCGGTGGAGAATTTGCATGGAAAATATTGCGATTCTCTCCATGTTACCTGATATAAGCGCCTTTTTCAGGTAGCACTCGAAACACTTCCATTCAGAGCTGGTGATTGGAGTGGTTGGCGAGGACAGACAGGAAGACCCTGTGTCAAAGGCTGCCAAGAAGAATTGAGACAGGTGACAGTTTGGCTGGCCTTGCCGCCTGTTGCTTCTCTGTCACTGCAATAAGGATGGTTTGGAGCCAGACTGGTTGGGATTCTGGAGCTGGTTCTGAGCGAGAAAGAGAGAGAACTAATTATAGATAACATGTTTTGAGAATTCGAGGGAGGGGAAAGGAGTGGTGCCGCTCAGTAGCTGGTGAAGTCATAGCTGTTTAGAGTGGCTTTGGCCCTAATCAAAACCAAAACCTCAAAATAAAGTAATCTATGTAGGAATATTTCAGCATTCCCCTTTTAAATGTAAACATTATGCATTCAGTGGCACACGCATTACACAAAATTGAAAACTTACAGATGCTGCACATTTTAGAGAACATCCAGTTTTCAGATTTTCTTCACCTCACTTTGCATTTTTCTACTGAAGCATCTCTAATATCTATGATGGATGGTATTGAGCCCCGCTGATCAGTAACAGAAGTGAGAGTTTCAGGTGTAGGATGGGCATAATTGTGTGAAATTGTGGAATATTGAAGAATGCCTGAGGTTGTGTATATTCATGATGAGCAACTTCTGACATACAAGCAGCACATGCAGGCAAACCTTGTATGAGGGTTTTATGTAGAACATAACCCTAGTGCAATGTTTGCTTGTATTAAGATTTGGGTTTCTCAGATCCATATAAAATTCTCGTGCATGTTAAAATGCTTTACCAAATGGCTCTTTGCTATGCACAACACAGCTATCTTTATGATGGGCATAAGTCACAGTGCTGTTGTAAACATAGCCTACAGGTCTGTGTTAACTAATAATGGTATAACCTGGGTATTACGGCAATGTGCCACAGGCCTGATGTAAAATAACAAACTCCAATTGCCACTATAGCTAAGAAGGTTCAGTGACAATGACCGGGTTCCCAATTTTCAAGTTAATTTGCGCACATTCTTTACAAGCAGTGTTATGCACCATACATCATGAGGAACGTATATTCTTTTGAGTTGTGCCATCTGTACTGTCAGCAGGACATTCTTTAATGGGTGGATTTTAAAGTGTAATGAGTTGCAGATGATAAAGTGCTTACAAAGCTGCAAAATGGCCACAATGTGCTTCTAACTACCTCTGGAGGCAGCTCAATGCAGATTACCATTGTTAGCTGCGCGTTCACGTACACATGATGACTGCCTTGTGTATCCTGCATCTGTTTGGCGCATCAGTTGTGTACATTGCGTTACGTCTATGCAAGCTGCAATATGCACAAAGAACACTAGGGACAGTGCAAGCACTCAGCAGCATCAAACTTACAGGAAGTTTTGAAGAAAGGTTGTGGGACCAAGTTCGCATATACCCACATCTGTGTGAGGTGTCCCTGCCTCCGTGCAGTGACAGATATGCTTGTCCGACAGGCTGGCGAGAGATCCGTACTATTTTACATGTCAATGTGGAACAACATTATGTAAATCTAGTGATGGGGAATCTATTCCAAAAGGGTTGATTCTTCAACATTATCACATTTAGCATTCAGGGTCAACTCTTGGGCAGTGACTTTAGAAGTCAGAAAGCTTGGAGTCGGCTCTTTGACACTGAGTTGAGTGTAAAGCAGTCAGGAATCTGAATTTGAATAGCAAGAGTTGCTTATCAGCTTTAAGCAACGTCAGCACTGCTCACCACCTGCTGTAGCAAAAACTCTACAGAAACGTTTACTATACGTCCTGCACTGCAGATGACAGCTCGTCATTTTCTTCAGGATTGGAGTCGCAATAATCGATCATAAGCAACAGCACAAGGAATGAAACCGAAGAGTCGATTCCTTCGATTTCACTAGCAGAATTCAAGAGTTGGATGAGAGTCCAGAAAACTCCAGAGTCACGCATCTAGAAGCTCTTCATGGTCAGTGTTTTCTGGTCTGCCCTCTAGTGGGCCTCAAGTAACCCGCATAGTTCGTACTTGCCTATGTAAACAGTTACATTCACTATGCAGCCAAACAGCATGTATATCTCTACCCAAACTGATCATAGAAACAGTTTTATAGAGCATGTCAGCTGTAAACTGGCTCTGGAGTGGTGTTTCATCAGGGCGCTCCTAATAATGCTCACTTACACGCCAGTGACGTAAAGATTCCTTCACGTTGTCGCACACCCCCTGTTCAGCAGCAAGATTTGACTTTGTGACTCTCAAGGTGGTCAACCACTCATCAAAGCAAACACAAGCAAACAAGTCAAACCTGTGTTTACCAGGGAATTTATGATTCAAGAGAACCCGGAATGTTTTTTTGGGGATTTACTGGCTGCACATTTCAAGGCCAGTACAAAGGAAGTCAATGCTTAACAAATTTAAACTTTGGCCGTGGCAACGCAAAGCTTGGCATAAACACCTCCATTGAATAATAAATGAATGAAACATTGCTGTAATGGTGTGAAAGCAGTTACCATGGCAACAGCCTTGTCGTTTATGTATTGATTTATTTGATTTGAAACTATAGCTGAACACTACGGCTCCCACTCGTGTACTTGATTATGCAGGCTAATGTGAGGCTTATGCTACTTTAAGACCACATTTATTGTAGCTGACAGATAAGATTGAACACGTTTGGGGGGCATTGGTGCAAGCAGATATTGTGGCTGTACTAAAACTAACATATAATACAACTGAAAGTCTCGGAAGATCGCGGAAATGTCTCAGCCCCCCTCCAACTGGACATGTGAATTTTACAGGGATTTTAGCCGTTTCAGTCGGACATGTTTTCACAATCTGAAGTTTTTATCAGGTTGGAAGCTTAGTATTGTAATGAGAGAAGGGAAACTATTTGATTATTAGCCTTGCAATCAAGCTCTGAAGTGGTTGGAGGCTGTCCTGTATTTTCATACTGTAATGTATGCTATACATACTTCTAGCCATTCAGTCACATACACTGCACAATGTAATTCAACAACAGTGCAAACAGCAGCACAGCGTCTGTTACAGATGTATATGTGATGAAATATTTCCATCATAAATTTTCAATACCCCACCCAGGTGGGCACATCACATGACACCAATAAGCGAAAACTTGAGCAAGACTCCCAATGCTATAGTACCATAGATTTTGTGAAAGTTTCATACCATGATTATAGTGATCAAAATGATCATGTTATTAGTAATTTCATGATATTGGTAAAATGTCACTAGAGGTACACAAACTGAGCTTTTATATGGAAAATAACTAATATAAAAGCACTATGCACTTTATCATAGAACTTACAATAATAGCAAAACCTTATATAATGATAACTATACCCTGTAAAAACACATGTAAAACATAGGAAATGTGCGTTAATATAAAGGTAGCGTGTGGTGGGCATGAAAGTTTTAAAAGGTAGCGTATGGTGAAAGTTTTAAATGGTTCAAACATGAATGTTCATATGTTTTATGGGAATTTTAAATCAGTACAGATTCAGCTTGATATTACTAATTCCCCTCCTGCCCATGTATGGTCACTGCTTCAGCTTCATGTGTACTTTGCTGTTCCGGTACACCTGAAAGGCCAATCAGCTACATGCACTGTGCCTATTAACTGACTAAAGAGGTGATCCAGTTCTGCAGTAAGGAACACTGCATTGAGTTTCATACTAATTAGGTGTTTGTTTTATGACTAGGCTTGGCGGTTCCCTAATTGGTTAATTATTTGATTATTTCTTTTTTTTTTTTTTTTTTGGAGCCATTTGCCGCGTTTGCGTTTGTGTGTGTGCGTGTGAGAGAGAGCAGCTGAGGAGTCTTCAGATAAGAGCTCGTCAAGTCTGTTCATTTAGAGTCATTAAGAATTTGTTCCTGTAATTCCTTAATGAATTGAGGACGCGAAGCCTGGTGGAAATTAAAAAGCATCACTCATTTCATTGTGTTTCCATAGCCTTCTTTGTGGCTATGTTTTGCCGGTTGATAAGTTTATTTAGCTTGCAGCCAGCCTCTGCATACAAAAGCCTCAATTAAAGCAGGGCAGCGGAGGCCAGGTGAGAGCCGGTCTTAGCGCTCGGCCACGTCACTAAACCGCACACCTCCAATCATTTTAAGATGCAAAGTATCCAGCATCACAGCGAACGTACAGAATGCACGTCTTAGCACGCAGCCGACTACGCCATATGAATAATTCACATGGCTAAGCGTACCAACATGACGCGTTCGGAAATGTTTGCTGCCGTTTGCTGCATTCACAGTGTGATACATCCTGCTTAATACAGTGCTCATAATGCTGTTAGTCATGGCCCTCTGTGGCTACAAGGTTCGTTTAACTATGTCTCATATGGTATTCCCTTTTCATAGTTCAACCTAATGACCCATAGCACTCCGGCTAACAATAGAGAGATGTCACCTACCCTGCAGGGTCTTCATATCACACATCTGGCGATTCATCAAACCCACACCTCTTTTCCCTCCCGTGCTTATTGAAATATTGATTGATTAAGTGACAGCACAATGTGTCATCTTCCTTCGGTGTTTCTTAGAGCACCATTCTTCATTTTTGCTGGCTTTTTACTGCTATGGTAATTGGTCATGGATGATAGATCAGTCATCTAAAAGGGGACAGGAGGAAGTAGTTAAACTGAGAGGGTCATTCCGGCCACCTGGTGCACACACACACTCACCAACACATGCATTTTTGTTTTTAAACTAGTAGCGACCTCTGAATCTAACCCTTGCCATAAAACATTTCTTTCGCTGCTCTTATCCATGTGGGATAATAAAAGCGTATCTTATCGTATCATATCTTATCTTAAATTTGCAGCCATTAATTTGGAAAAGGGGTAAAAATACATTGATAAGATAAAAGCATTTCTGGTCTTTGTCCTGTTTTTGTTCAAATCCAAATCCAAATAGATTTATAAATCAATGCTTCCTGTTTGTATTGACATTTTACCTACTCTGCCTGCTTCTTCAGAAGTGGGTTTGTGTATCGCTGTCAGAACACAACCATAGAGGCTGTGTAAGTTCAATGTACAGGGGTTGGACAATGAAACTGAAACACCTGGTTTTAGACCACAATCATTTATTAGTATGGTGTAGGGCCTCCTTTTGCGGCCAATACAGCGTCAGTTCGTCTTGGGAATGACATATACTGCGTCCTGCACAGTGGTCAGAGGGATTTTAAGCCATTCTTCTTGCAGGATAGTGGCCAGATCAGTACGTGATGCTGGTGGAGGTTTGTCCTTCTTGGTGGTATGCTGACATTACCCTGGATACCGTGGCTCTTGATACATCACAAAGACTTGCTGTCTTGGTCACAGATGCGCCAGCAAGACGTGCACCAACCATTTGTCCTCTTTTGAACTCTGGTATGTCACCCATAATGTTGTGTGCATTGCAGTATTTTGAGCAGAACTGTGCTCTTACCTGCTAACTGAACCTTCACACTCTGCTCTTACTGGTGCAATGTGCAATTAATGAAGATTGGCCACCAGGCTGGTCCAATTTAGCCATGAGACCTCCCACACTAAAATGACAGGTGTTTCAGTTTCATTGTCCAACCCCTGTAAGTGTCAATGTAAAAACATTTGGAGAAATTAGATTGGTCTGTTGATCATGGACCATATAGGTGCACTTTGTAGCCCTATAATTACAGACTGTAGTGTTAGTCTGCGTAGTTTGCTGCTTCCCTTTTATCGTGTCCTTCACTGGTCAGAACCCTCATGGGACCACCACAGAGCAGATATGATTTGGGTGGCAGCTCATTCTCAGCACTGACTCTGACATGGTGTTGCACTGGTACGAGTGGATCAGACACAGGAACTTTGCTGGAGATAGTAAAATCTCTTTGTCCGTCATGTACCTATAGAATACTGTGTGGCCAGCATGGCTTCAGACTACTCTTAAATGAATGGTTTGATGGGTTAAGCTAGGTATTTGTGCTAACAGTGTTGGCACGTCATAACCTGTTGACTTTGGCACCACTACCCATATGACCCATATGGTTTTATTCACAGTATTATTATCAGTAACTTGCAATGAGCATTAACTTATAGGTAAAGTTATTTATGTATATTATATATATAAGTATTACACACATATACACTGCCCACTTCATTAGGTACACCTCCTTGTATCTGCACGTATTGTTCATTTTATCAAATCCACTAACTGTATAGGAGGACTTTGCAGTTCTACAGTTGTACTGTAGTCCATCTGTTACTCTGCATACTTTGCTGCCTCCCTTTCACCCATTACTTCAGTGATCAGGACCCCCACCTGAGAGAAGTTTGAAGTTTGGTTTTGGGTGTTGCACTGCAGAGACACTGAGGTGGTGCTGTTTAACTGCACCAGACAGTACGACCTCAGTAAGTAAAGAAATGTTTCCGCCCTTTCAGGTTAAAAAATTTACCTTGTGTAAAAAGCACAGAGCCAGGACCATTTTGTGTAGCCCCCAACACAACACTGTCACCTGCCGAGTTCCTCTGGTTTTTCCAGTTGTCTGCTTTCCAAACTTTTCTTCATCTGAGATTTGGTCGCTGCTCTTAGGTGTGACTCACTGGGTCTTGCTGTCCAAGCACCTCCATCAGGCAAAAAGTGCATGACCTTCGAGGCAAAGAAGGGAAAGGAAGAGGAGTGCAGCAGTAAAGCCAGTGGTTAGGGGAGAATAAAGGTCGACAAGCTGTTGAGCCTCAGTTCATGCTTTAAAAAGACTAATGAAAAAGAAGTCCTTTTTTACGTTTGACTAAAGCTTGATGTTTCTCAAGCTCTTCGATTCCTAGGCTTCCTCCACTCGTGCCGCCTGTCTACCTTGCGTAGCAGCAGCAGCAGAGACCCCCACTAAATCACATCACAGGAAGATAAACAAAACCTCATTAGTTCTAGCAGCTAGGCGGAGGTGAAGTCTACAGCTTTTGCCGCTGCCGAGCCTGCCCTGCTTTAACCCTGCTGTAACTCACTCACTCCTGCTTTAGTTGTGCCCTCGTGTGTGCTGAACCGCACATTTGTTTTTAATTGAGAAGGGAATTGAGTTTGCATTTGAATCAATGTTCTCACTTGGTAGAATAAGTACATGTGCACTGGTACAAGACAACTCATTTGGATTATTCAAAGCTAATAATTGCTTGGCTTTCCCCTGAATTAGGGAAGCAAGAGCATAACCTAGTCTTAGCACGTTTCTACTCCAAATAGCAGCAAGTGTGCTGCATTACCAGCAGAGAAAAATTTTATTTTATAATTTTTTCTTTTCAGTGACTTCACCATCTAAGAAGTCCAGTTGTCTTGGTGATATGTAATATTTTAATATTTATTATCAGATTGTTCACTCATAGAGCACTTTATTAGGAACACTGTACTGGGTGTACTGGGAAAGGGTTTCTTCATGACATGGATTCCATAAGTTGCTGGAAACATTCCCTCTGGGATTCAGGCCCATTTTCAAGTACACTGTCGTGCTGTGAATCACATCCCCAAATCAATGGGATTCAATTCTGCTGAGTGGGCAGACCAGGGAACATTGTTACGTTCATGAAGCCTGTTTCAGACAACTTTTGCTTGAACACATGGTGCCATATTATTCCGGAAGTAGCCATTAGATGATGGTAAATGTGGTCTTGAAGGGATGCACATGGTGTGCAAAGAAAGCATTCCCCACACCACTACTCCACCTCCATGTGCCTGGACTGTTGACACAAATGCTATGGGTCCATGGTTCATTTTGTTGGTTGGTCAGACTAGGCTACACTTCTTCAGTCCTCAACTGTCCAGCTCTGGTAAGCATGTGCCCGCTGCAACCTCTACTTTCTGTTCATGGCTGAGGGGAACCTGGGACACTGTTGTAGCCCAACCGTTTCAAGGTTCCGTATGTTGTGCACTTTGTGATGCTTTTCTGATCACAACAACTGTACCGAGTGGTTATCTGAGCTACCGTACCCTTTCTATCAGCTTGAACCAGCCTGGCCATTCTCTCTTATCAACAAAGCATGTCCGTCAGCTGAACTGCCACACACGGGATGTGTTTTTTTTCCCCTGTATTGCACTATTGTGAGTAAACTCTAGAGAAAATCCCAGGAAATCAGCAGTTATAGAAATACTCCAACCAGCCTGTGACTGAGATAACATTTCCCCTTTTCATCCGACACATTTTATTTTATATATAAATATATTATATAAAAACGTCAGCTAATAAGTAGGAATTGTACATATTAGATTGAACAAAGATTGAACATATTTAAGTGTGCTCTCTGTAGAGGATGTGTTAACTACATTCCGTGTTAACTACATGCTGTAAAGCGAGAAATAAAAACAATTTAAAGCTTCATAGGCCAGATTTTGGAGTTTATAAGTGTTACATAAAATATCCTTCAAGCTAAAAAGGTTACTAGCATAACTAGACAGGTGCGTAGCTTTGTTCGCCTGTAGTTATGGCCTATTCTACTCGTGTATGATTTTGCAAAATATGGTGTTAACCTTGATATTTGGAAGTCAAACATGTTTTCATGTGAATGTTCATGTGAACATCTATTTTCAAAATTAAGTGAAGGGTTAACCAAAGTGTTTTCCAATATAATGTGTTTATTAACATTTTACATTAACACAGAAACCAAACAAAACAATGTGTTAATTAAACCAAACAGTTTTGCTAGATATAATGGCTTTAAATGAGTGTAAATGTGTATAAATAGCACATTTTATTATAATCTTATAACATCTTTAGCCTATAATATATCTCAAAATGGGAAATAGTGATTAGGTCATATTGATTTTACTCATCCGTATATATTTGCTGTGTATATTTACTGTAGCATCACAGCATTGGCTAGAAAAGCACAAGGTATGTGGTGTGTGACTAAGGACTCTGAAAGCTGACCTTGTTTTTGTTGCTGTTGTAGCTCAGTTTCTTGATGAGGTGCGCTGCTACTGTATGATGCTGACACTTTTTGCTGTAGCTCCAGTCTCTCGTTTTTTTATTTATTTATTTTTTTGGTGAGAGAGAACACAAGTGTTCATGAGGCAGGGTGAAGAAGACAGAGGTGCCCTATTATAATGTGAGTGTGGTTCACGTCTCAGGAGAGCCTGAGGGGCGCGAGGACATGTTTGGCATACCAAACATCTTGAAAGGACAAACCAAAGAGTATAAAACCGAAACCTGTTTGATACTGACACAGTCGTTGTGTATGGTTGAGGATAATTCTTCTAATTTGGGTTTCCTCTCTCTTCAGACAGCATTGAGGACTACATTCAGACCACTGGTTCGCATGTGGAATCCGCTAACCAGGAGCTCGCAAAGGCCAGCCATTATCAGGTAAGAATTCTGAATGAGGTATCTATTAGGTGACTCGCAGTAGACTGGGATTTTAACCATTGCTGGTAGACTTGTCTGACTGTGCACTTTCATACACCTGCAAAATCAGCTGCTTCCTTCACACCATGGTCTTTGGTACGACCAAATGCAATCACTCCAGTCATTAACATCTGCTTTGAGACATATTTCCACACATCCATAAAGACTACCACCTCTTCTCAATCTATGAATCCCATTATGCACCCTGCTGGTATGTATAGCCTGATTATCCTCATGCAAAGCAAGGTGACACATTTTTTGCTGTAATTTTCATCGATCTCGATGTCTGGAACCACATGGTTTGAGATGCATATCTTTTTATTTTCCTGTATATTCCTTAACTTTTTGTTAAAAATGTAACCAATAAGCCCAAGTGTGCTATTAACCAGACATCTCCAATACTGGACATCTATATATACTGAATATTGACCTTGGGGTGTGTAAGTTTCATGATGAATGAACCAAATACATACACTGCCTGACATGAATTGGGAAAAAATCTGGTTCCACCGACTTACTTAGAAGTAAAATATGTTTTTTCCTTCTCCTTCAAAGTTCCTTCAAAGGATTTGTTACCAGAAGTGGTAACGAAGTTGTCTGGATAGTGTGGATTATTACCTTAATCAAAATACTAAAAAAATGTTGCAAATAATATTTATGATGTGTGTGTATATATATATATATATATATATATATATATGTGTGTGTGTGTGTGTGTGTGTGTGTGTGCATATACGTATATATATATATATATATATATATATATATATATATATATATATATATATATATATTTGTGTGTATGTATGTGTGTGTGTGTGTCTGTGTGTGTGTATATATATATATATATATATATATATATATATATATATATATATATATATATATATATATATGTATATATATATATATATATTTGTGTGTATGTGTGTCTGTGTGTGTCTGTGTACAGCATAAAAGGCTAAAGCTTATAGATATACTAACATGCTAATTCTACATTAAGGTAATATGGATTTGATCCTGTTGATTCATTGTTTGTGTCTAATTGTTCCCCTGTGACATTGCAGGCCCCAGTAAGCCCATTAATCCATTTCTGTGGTGTGTCAATACATTTTGGAAGCCCATAATCTGCAATCTACCTGCTATTGTGAAAGCAGCCTTAAAAACTGAGGAAAACAAATGTCCATATGGGAAACAGGTTTATTTAGACTTAGGTGGGATTCTTAGGGGCTGTTCCTCTGTTTGTGTATGCTCATTGTCACTTGAAGAGAAAGAAAAATAGATATTTGTGTGTTTCTCAAATGACCCCTTCACCTTCTTGATAACCCCCACATCAGCAGTTTGAAATCAAGCGCCTGTATCCCCGTGGCTGTCTTTAATCAAATATTGACGAAGATGTCGTTGGGATGATGAAATGGGTCTCGTACTGAGTTTATGATGACCCCTAACAATGTTTTGCCTTTCATCTATATAATAAAGCCACACACAGTGCACACAGCATAAGAAGGCAGAGTACACAGTTATATGACCACAGGTAGAACTATACTGTTCACAATACAGTAGAATAACTGTTCTCTAAATATGTGTGTTTGTGCATTGAGTGATATATAATATAGGACTGTGCACAATAAGGGACACCCCATTATTTATTTTAGTTTCAGTCAAAACAGCCATTAGCTGCAGGGTTTTCATTTCTTTAGGAGGTTCTTCCAAATAGAAGAGACAAAAGGTGAAGAAAATTCAACGTCCAAATTTTCTTTTCTTTTTTGGTCCATTTCCTTTTCTCAGTAAGGACTTCCTGACAGCTACACTTCCTTTCAGACTCATGGCGTTGACTTATCCCACAGTTGAAGGATAGACAGAAAGATCTGTAGATGTTTTTAGATCTGAGGCACGAGTGGAGCTTGACTTTAGTTTCAGTCAAAACAGCCATTAGCTGCAGGGTTTTCATTTCTTTAGGAGGTTATTTCAAAGAGAAGAGACATAAAGTAATTCACTTGCATAAGAAAAGGTGAAGAAAATTCAACTTTCAAATCTGGAAAGTTCTAACAATCGTGCAGGACCTGACTGACCAACAAAACTGTCACCATCAGATAAACAGTATCTAAAGCTTTCTTTTTTAAGGGGGAGAGGAGAACGTCGAGCTCCACTCCTGCCTAAGATCTAAAAACATCTACAGATCTTTCTATCTATCCTTCCTCTGTGGGATAAGTCAACGCCATGAGTCTGAAAGGAAGTGTAGCTGTCAAGAAGTCCTTACTGAGAAAAGGAAATGGACCAAAAAAGAAAAGAAAATTTGAAAGTGAAGCAGAGAAGCTCCTGCCGTTCCCAGTGACTACCTCAAAGTCCATCACTGAATGTGTGGAGTTATTTAGACGGTGAGAAACAGAAAAATGCAACTTCTGAAAAAAATATCCCTGCAGATTTCTTTAAGGAACTGAAAGCACATCTCCTGAACAGAATGGAAGCAGTAATAAATATAAAGAGGGAACACTGTAAATACAGTGTCATTTTCAGTGAGACGTTTTCTGCTTTTTCTGACCCTGAAAAATTGAATAGCTTCTGGTTCTACTGCCAGGCTGTTTAACTGAGTATGAAATAAATGAGTGGTGTTTTGTTGCGTTTGCACGGTGCTATACATGGCACATACAAATGGTACATCTAAACCAACAGCTAGTTAATTCCCTTTGACTTTCTGCTGTCCTTTAATCAATAGATGTTAAGTTAGTACGTTCTAGGCATTACCGCAATCAATGACCTCAATATTTGGCCGCATTATTTAAACTCAAGCTGTGCTTTGGCTGCGAGCCGCAGATTTTTCAGATGTTAATTATACTGTATTATGAGATGTTTAAAGGTAAACACAACATCAATTCCAATGTTTAACTTAAAAGTGACAATGAAAACAAACAGCTGAATGAAAGCACCGTAACTGTGGGGCACTTTTCTGTTTACTTGCTTCTGAAGTTCCTTTAGTTCTTTGCATTCTTTTCATGTCTTTTCTTTCAACATTTGGAGTTTCTGCAATCCTGCCTTTCACTCAACCTTTTTTTTATCTGTTCAACTGTACCTCTACCTTCTCCCCTGCCTTTGTTTTCAAATCCGAGAAGCCGGCAACACCAGATTAGTTGACTGTGATGTTATTGCACTGTCCTCCTCTGCATAATGCGTTTTAGTTTTATCTAGGCATAAACTCTCCCTCTCGTTCTCTCTTTCCCTCCTTACCCCCTCTCTTTGTCTTATTTCTCATTGAGGCTGCTCAGAGCAACTGTTGCTCCTGACAGTAACAGTCAACCACAAACCCTCCTGTGAAATTGAAGAAGGGCTTTGTTGGAAAATGACAGTGTATGCAATTTTCCACTTTCCTCAGGTAATATCGATGAGCTGAGACGTATGTTTGTAGTCCACATTTTTTTTCTTTAGGTTAATGTATGGAGGTATGAGGCTCCATACTATAAACATGATAGCATTAAAATAATATGAATTTGAAAAATTCAAGGGTAGCAGTTACTCATAAAGAGAAACAACATAATGGCAAATGTAATCTGTAGCGACCATATGCCAACGCCATGTGAGTTCATTTGTAAAGGAAGTCATACTGTGTCCTAAACGTCATCCACAGCCTTAATTAAAGACCTGTACATGATTTGAGACGGTTTGTAGTTATGATAACATAATTTGGCTCAATCAGTGTTTTATTGAATTAAATCAGAAGGAATTTCACAAATTTATGGCTGGGAGGATTTCTTCCCATCAGGGCAAAAAATCTACGTTTTTTTAATATTTGAAATTTTGTTTTCCTGTATCTTCGCTTATTTGTATTTTATCTAGCATGTTATAGCTTTATTCCTCACAGAATAAAGTCTTAGACACCCAGGTAAATGATTTATAGGCTTTTGTCTAGGCACACTTTCTGCATATATGAGTTGCAATTCCAACAAGAAGGAGAGCGGTATCGAAAACCAGTTCATTCCAGGAAGACATGATTAGAGTTGGGTAATATTTGCTTATAGCAATGCAGTTATCTGTCAGTGAAGCCTGATAACGATGTGTCTTGTGATGGACTGGTGGCCTGCCCAGGTTGTTTCTGCGCAATGAGCACTGGAATAGGCTCCAACACTTTTCATGACCCAGAAGGATAGGTGGCTCGGAAAATGAATAAATGAATGAGTGTACAGTAGTATTATGGTGTTTATAATGTATGCATGGTGGCAACCAAGTATGCATGATGCCGTGATATGCAGTAACACATGCTGGTAAAAGACGTTATCGAAGAAGTAAGTAAAAAAGTACACGTCGCTCTGGAGAGAGCTACAAAGCCATTTGTAAGACGGTGCGACCCACACTGAGAACTGTTATCCCTAGATAAAATTTGGAACAGTGGTGAGTCCTTCCAGAAGAGGCCAGCCTACTGAAATCTGGTACCAATCTCAGCAGCAATATCTGACGGGGATGTTGTTGATGCCTGTTGTCCTCCATCTAAGGCAATATGTCTTCATGTCCACCTGGTTGAGGAAGCAAAGATGTACCTCTTATTAATAAATCAACCATCACATTGTTAATGTAGGCCTTGTTACTAAACCGAGGTCCTCTCATAAGCTTTGTACCGTCTTCACACATAGCTTGTTCTAGGTTGTGTGGATTGGTAGATTCCTGTTTCATAACATCAGGAAAAGTATCCGGTCTGCACCTGATGTTAAAAACCAAGTTTAGCGTGAGTTCTCTTGCACAGTCACACACATCAGCAAATGTGGGAATTACTTCTAATCTTGTTACACGTGAACATGCAATAAACCCCCCAAAAAAAAACACCAGAAAAAGGTGATGATCTAATAAACAGGTTAAACAATGCTGTACATACAGTGCTTGCTCAGCATTAGCAGCACTTCAGCTAACTAGGCCTATGGTCAACCAATCCCATGGTCAAATCTATGCATGAACATCACACAAATATGAGCGTCTATCGCTGCATTCTGTTGATTATGTAATCTAAGTGCAATATACTTAAAATAGAGAAACGTTTTTTTTTAAAGTGGGAAAAGTTTTTCCAGCATCAGTAAACATAAAAGGGACATCTAGAGAAGGCACTGCACATAAATGCTGTGCATGGTCGTCTATGCATGTTTTAGGCCGACGGGTTTTACCCATCTGTGTGTTTCATATGAGTGCAGTTATTCATTTCTGCAAAGTGTATGATTTGGTTAAAGGCGAATAAACAGTGCTGTTGCCTTAATGCCTTGTTCCTTTTAAAATCAAGTAAACACTGGCGCCGGTAGCTTGAGCACAGTCCTGCAGAGTGCCTGTGTGGGCATTTCTAATTGCAGTTCTCTTTTTGTTTACACAGTTGTCATTCATCTCTGTGTATCGATTAAGTCCCGTAAGACCAATCAAATTAAGTGCACTGGAACTCTAAAACTTTAATGCCATAAGTGCTGAAAAAAAAAAAAATCATCATCTCGGCACAACTTCTGCAAAGGTTCCCTTTTAGAAAAGCCACATCTTCTCCAAGAAGCAGTCAATCAAAATGTCCAAATCATTTGTCGGGGCCGGCGCCTGTTCAGCTGGAAGAGGAAACCTTTCCTTGGGCTAAACCCAATAAGTCTGCTTGTGCCCTCCTCGCTTAGCTCCCCCGCAACACCCCAACCCAACCCCCCTCTCCTTTCTATTCCTTCCCTCCTCTTACAAGTGAGCAAGTGAGGGAGCAAATGAGCGAGTGGCAACAGCTTTCGGATTAATTGTCATTTCATTATCTCAAGGAGAGCTCAGCCGTGACCAAACTCACACAGAGCAATTTAGCACTCCGCCAGTCCCGCTGGCCGCTCCCTGAGGGGAGGGAGGTGTGGTGAGTGTGTGTGTGTGTCTCCACACTTCTGTGTTTCCTTGTAAGCGTCCCTTCCAAGTCCATATACGTTGTGGAGCATTGTACGCACCGTTCAATTAAAAATGGCAAGTCATTTTCTTTCGGTGGCCCAACATGTCAGTTAAGTGCAGACTGGAAAAGGAATTGACTCTATAATCAGGCCGAAAGCAATGAACTCTCTCTTCCTCTCCTCTTGGACGACCGTAAGTAACAAGAGTGATGTTGTATCAGCTCCATCAGAGCTCAATGGACCAAGATAAAACATGATTGTTCATTACCATGCTGCGATTCCATACACTAAACTTCACTGAGAGGACTGTGAGCAAAGCTCACAACACCACACCGGGAATGAACTGTTCATGCTCTGACCCGCTTTTTTTGCAGAAACATTTGGAGAACCAAAGGTTCTATTTAGTATGGGAGTTTTCTGAGCAGATCAGTGATAGACCCAAATCAGTCCTGTTTAATTGCGTCTAGTGCAGCATAGTATGTGAAACATTGAATAAACATCACTATACTAAAATTTAAGGTATATTACACCATGTTTTCAGAGTCATGTCACATTCGGCAGACATTTACAATCCACATCGAGCAAAAGTTTCAATTTGGACCACATTTCAAAGCAGTATTTGATGATAAAATATTTATGGCACTTCAAGACAGCAGCACTTTTAACAGTTCTAGATGTCTAGATGTCTTACTGCATTCATAACTCTAAGGAATTAAATGCTATATAACTGCACTGCCAAACATATGAGGACATCATGAGCTTGTTAGAAATCTCATTTCAAAAGCATGAACAGTAATATGGATTTGGTCCCTCTTTTGGCTTATAACAGGCTCTACTCCTCAGGGAATGTTTTCCACAGGCTTCTGGAGAGTATTTGTGGAAATCCATGCCCATTCATTCAAAAGAGCATCAGACACTGATGTTGGATGAGAAGGCCTGGCTCACAATTGACATTCCAATTCATCCCAAAGGTGTGCAGGGAGCTTAAATTCAGGACTCTGTGCGGTCCACTGGAGTCCTTTTACAGCAAGCTTGTCTTTATGGACCTTGCTGTCTCCAAAGGGTCTGCACACTCATGCCAGATGGGAAAAGCCCTTGCCCAAACTGTTGGTTTTCCAACCAATTTGAAAGCATATGGTTGTCGACAATATCTGCTGAACCAGTAACATAAATGCTTCCCTGGAACTAAGAGCCCAAGCCCTGTGAAACAGCCCCAGACCTTTATCCCTCCTTTATCAAAGCTTGCAGTTGGCATAATGCATTCCAGGTAAGTAGTGCTCCATCAGACTGGCAGATGGTCATCACTGCTGAGAGCAGATTTCCACAGCTCTGGACTCCAGTAGAGCCATGCTTTACACCACTCCAACCGACATTTGGAATTGCACCTAGTGATCTTAGGCTTGTGTGCAACTTTTCAATTCCGTGTGCTGAGGCTGATTCCAGAGGCAGCTTGAACACTGGCTGAACTGTTGTCACTGTTAGACACTCATTCTACTGTCAGTGTTTGTCTGTGAATATTGCATGGCTTTGTGCTTGATTTTATGCATCTGAATGTGGCTGAAACACCTAAGCTAAGTCATTAGTAGGGGTGTCTTTATACTTTTGGTCATATTGTGGATTCTTCTGAATGGTAATCATGGTATATTAGGTTCCAGTTGCTGCGTTTGGTACAGATTAGTATATCAGCATCAACATGAACAATATTGAATATCAGTATGAGCCCACAGTTCTTATATCAGTGCAGCCCTGATTGTTTGTTACGGATCTCCTCCCCAGCAGAAGGGCTAGAATTACATTAGTGTTGCCTACTTGCCCACTAGCAGCACTAGTTATTAGCATGGACTGCACACCCAATCTGTCCTGACAGTGTGAACTTTCATGCACATACAAAACAAAATATCATTTGAACTTAATAACAAACAGTCAATAACAGTTGTGCGTTGTGCATTACAGTTAACTATTAGTAGGGTATGCTACCTCACAAGAGTGAGAGAAAGAAAGAACACTTTTGTGAGCATAACTTATTCATGTACTTGCTCTGACCATTATAAGACTGTTACTAATAAGAAGCAGCGTTTGGATTGTTTTCCCAATAAGATGTAACATAGTCTTGCTTGATTTATGAGAAACATGGTTCATGGACTGGCTCTGCTGTGAGTCGAATCTTCCATTTTCCTAGACATGTGTTTTGTCTAGTGTGTGTGTGTTTGTGTGTGTCGGTTGGCTGACTGATCTGCTCTGCAGCACGTGTTTGTGATTGCTGTGTGTTTGAGTTGTGCTTTGCTCTTTCCTCGCTCCATCCGAACTGCATGCTGTGGCGTGTGTGTGAGTCCACGCAGGCCAGACGGCTGGCTCCTGTGTGCAGAACAGACCCGCTGCTTCAAACGCCCCCCAACAGACCCTCCGCCACACACACACGAGGAGAACTCAGAGAAACCTACAAGGACTAATCATAAGGAATCCCATTTATTAAATTAATTATTGCTATGGCAGCTAATTGCTCTCCCTGAGAATTCTCCTCATTATCCACAGCCCAAGCAGGGCTGACTTTTCTGATCATTGTTTTACCCTTTATCATGCTTTCTCTTACCTTAGCTGTGCAGGCTTCTATTAATGCACTACTAAGTTCTGCTGCTGTTTGACAGGTACATGGATCTTCTCTACTGAGTTGCCAGTTTTTCGATGCCTACCTTTCAGTGTTGGGGGTAATGCTGTATGAAGTATACGGTGACTCATTTAGTCCTGATTTAATGCTAAGTTTGAGAAAGATAACTTTGAACATTGTAACCCAAGCCTTATGCATTCACCCTCAGAGCTGTCTCCAAATTATGGGGTTTTTTTTGTTTTATAAAATGTATACCATGCATGGTATTGGTAATGTTTTATGACATTACTTAACCAAGACAGCTAAGGTTACAGTATTACTGTAAACCAAAACAAACTATGCATATGCCTGGCTTTACTGTGTCCATCCATTTTATGACTGACTAATTTACTAGTCAAATGCTCCAACTTATTGTCAACTTGGTCCCCTCTATGCAATCCCTGTGCATAAAGAATTAATGCAACATCAAGAAATGACCTCCATAATAACCCTGGACGCTTCTTATATTTCAGCTCCTTTCGTATGGCAGATAGTAGCGACTTTGAACACCAAAATGAAAAAGTTGGTTTATATTACTACTCCACAGCCTAATAAATTGTTGCATGGCAGTAAAGTATCTTAAAGTACTAGAATTAATCACAACACATACCAGAATGTTTGTAAAAATGTAAAACAAATATTAAAATAGTAAGAAATTGACAAAATTGCCAGTGAATAACTGTATATTTATGATTAACAACTACAGAGCATATATACAGTAAAGTATTAGAAAATATTTACCACCAATTTACCTAATAATTTACATCACTGCTGGAAAATGACTGTAAATAGTATTGTGTGGTATGTTACTGCTCTATATACCTATCATTTAGAAGAACACAGTTAGAGGAACTCTGGTTTGGTTCCTGGTTCTTGCTGTGCTGCAGCCATTGAGTGGACTTGTTGAACTGCATCAGCAGCTCACCTGACTTATTCTACTGGAGGACTGCTTTGCTGATACAGATATCAGATAGTAGATGTAAATACCAGATATTCTTAAACAGGGCTTTAGAAATGACATGTACTGTTTATTTCTTTATTTGTGTTTCTTCTATTGATACGCTTCCCAACTTGGTAAACTTACAAAGCATTTTCTCAGATGCCTGAGACAGGTTGTACAGTACTCTGTATATATAATATATGATATAATAGAATCTAATATATACAGGTGAAATAGCTAGAACAGGTCTACCAACCCCAAATCACTGGGAAATATGTAGAAACTGTGCAGGGAAGGAGGAATATGAATGTAAGTGTTTTTGTGTCCAAAAAATAGATTCTCATATTTTCTCTCCTCTCAACCTCCCACAGGCATTTGGGATTGGTCTTTCCTGATAGGAGATTTACCATTTCTAATATTTCTTTACGCCGGAGTGACACACGTCAGTGTTAAATTGGACCTCCTCTGAGGCTCTGCAGTATTCCCGGAGAAGTGTCCGACTCTGTGCAGTTGTGCACGGCTGCCCTGCTGTACAGGGCCACGAGTCTGTGTTTATTTGCTATGCCTTCTAAACATCATAATCAGCTAGACTGGGACTGAATTTTTATGTAAATTGCACGTAAGCCGATTAAGCAAGGCAGTGGCATTGCAAACATTACTTATTTTACGGACCTCCAATTTTCCAGGCAGATGAGATAAAGGCGGAATAACATTATGTCAGTAATCATCCCGCTGCATTATTATGGCATTATAAAGACATTTCTCATGTCACACAAGGTAAATAGCTTCCCATACTGAGAATCTATGAGCCCTACTGTGAATGATGACAGAACGTCCATGAGATGTCTGCGTGACTCATGTGAGCTACGGGCTCCCTGTAACTCACTGTATTATTCATACCTAGCACAGTGTTCTCTTATGAGCGCCATATAAAGCATTTATTCAGTATTTTAAATTGTTCTCTGACATCTCCATAGAAGCTATGTGGCTTTGGTCAGGGTGAAAAATGCCCACTCCTGTTTACACGCATATGATTTGGCCCTGGTATGAAACGAGCCATTTTCCCTTCAGGGAAATGTCAATGAGCTCTGCTCTGATTTACTGGTTTACAGGGAGAGACTGTAATGATCACACATTTGAATAATATAATGAACCCTGGTGTAAATAAGCTAGGTTGACTATTTGCTTAGCTATGCTAGTTGCCTGATGCCGTAATTTACGATGATCTGCTTTAACCAGCAAAAACGGGATA
>JAMWET010002929.1:0-92500 GCA_024036415.1 Prochilodus magdalenae | reverse complement strand
ATCCCCACAGAGCCTTTGAAAATTACCAATCTTCTTATCACAGACGCAGGGCTGCTTATGCAAATTGTTGTGGAGTGGAACGTTTAAACGGAAAATTACTCGACAGCAGTTTTTTTGCTCCCCCCTCCGCTTTCTCCCTCTCTTTCTCTCTCTCGCTCGCTTTCCCTCTCCCTCCCTCTCTCTCTTTCTCCCTCCCTCTCTCTCCCTGCCTCTCTCTCTCTCTCGCTCTCTCTCTCTTTCCACATAGAAAGCCTGTTTCCAGTCTCAGATAAGAAGATGAATTGCTCTCCGTGCTTTGAAGCGCGTCAGGATTTAAAGACTCCAGCCCAGCTCTGGTCTAGCACTGCCGCTCTCGCTGGCTTTGTAGCGAAAAAACGAGAGGGGAAAAAAAGAGAGAAAAAGAAAAGCATTTCAAAACATCATAGATTCAGTGCTCCCTCTCTGCTCCCAAACACGGCTCGCTGCCTGCGGAGTCAAGTAGAGAAATATATATTTAAATAAGTCTGCTCGGCTCCTCAAATGTATTTACTCCAATTTTATATTCGCCTGTTTGTAGTCGGATGTTGAATCTTCTCAGTTCAGGCTTAATTTAAAAACATGACAAAGTAAAGCAAAGTGATGGGTCTGGGGGGGGTGATGGGTCGGGGGGTGGGGGGATGATGGGGCAGTGAGGGAGGCTGTTTGAAGCACTTAATGGCCAAATAACACTTGTGGCATTCTCTTCGAAAATGAAATATCCATCACTTTGGGGCATACAAGGGAGGGCAGAAGTCATACGGACAAAGTTTCATCTATAAACACACAGTTCTTCACTGCCTGAGGAATTAGCATTTTTGAAGTTAGGTTCACTCGTACTCAAATTAAGATGGCATTAGCTATGGGTTGTGGTGTTGCAAGAAACAGCTGCTAAAGTTTTTGTTATGACAAAAGTTATGTTCTGCCATTTTGTGCTAATTGCTTAGTTATAAAAGTTTGAATGAGTACCTTAGTTTTCTCGAAATAAGAAGATGCCTTGCATCTTCTATAGAGCATTTACACGGCATGTTCTTTCATCAAACTATTGGGGGAATCAGTCTTTTTAATACCAAAGATATATATATTATTTTATATATGTTTTTGTATTTTAATTTATTATTTATTCTTTTAAGTTGCAATAACTTAGCCCTTTAAGTGCCAGTGATCTGGAAACAGCTCCATGCTTCTGTTCTTAACCTAATTATGTAGGTGAGGCTCGTGGTTCTCTGAGTAGAGAGTGTTGGGGCCATTTTTGGAATTTGTCTTCCCTGTTTAACCCAAGTGAAACACACTTACACACACACACACTAGGGGAGCGGTGGGCAAGTTAGGGGTTAGGTGCCTTGCTCAAGCACACTTCAGTCATTACAGTCGGTACAGGGAATCAAACCTCACTAACCTTCAGCTGCCCTAATGTTATTCTTAACTTTGGCACTTTGCAGCATTGTTCTCTATAAAGGTACTGAATAATAAGTGTTGAGGTGCCATAAATCTTTTGTAGAATTCTGGATGCAGTTAATGCAGTTTTAAAAAAAAAAAGGTATGCACAAACTTTTGATGAGTAGAGCTGGCTGAGGTTCACACTGGACACAAAGCGTTTCTGTATTAGAGTAAAGAAGACCTGTTATGCTCATTTCACTGTTCATACTTGTATTTTTGATTTACATGCTTTAATGTTCCTGAAACACATTATTTTTCTCATACTGTAAATCTGTATTCAGTGTGCTCTGATTGGTCAGCTTGTTCACTGTGTTTGTATTGATCAGCTGCCAGAGCGGCATCCTGGACTGCTGTGACTTTTTGTTTTTACGCTAGTATTTGTTCGGCTGTGTCACTTTGAGTCAGAGTCTGATCTTAAAAGTCAGGGTGAACAAGCTAGGCTGGAGCAGGGAGTGGTAAGGGTTTGTTGTTTTAGCTCTAAGTGCGTTGTGAGGGTGTGTCAAGTTTGCTGGTAGGTGAGTAATAAAGATTGTGCTACATGATGATGTCACCTTGTAACAGAGAAAAGGGCTGGAATTCCAGCAAGGGGGAATTTCAGGCAGCTGAGAAAAGCGGAAAAAGTCTCTCTGGGAGAGAGTTTCTCCCTCTGGCATGTACTTTAGTTCTTTATAACTTCGCCGACCGATCCACTGAAGGCTACAACACACTAAAGGGAAGGGTAGCGGCAAAAAGCTTAATAGGACCCCCTTAAGAGAATCACTTTCTGATTGTGACTTTGTCCTAAAGAATCGTGGATCTTCAGCTGTCGTTATAGAAGGCTGTTAGACAGTGTTAATCTCTTTGCCTTCTGTACCATCCAAACTCTGCTCTTCTGTCTGTCCATCCACAGAGGCAGCTGAGAAAGAGAAAGTGCTATCTGCTGATTGCTGGGGTCCTCATTCTGACTCTCCTGATCATCATCATCGCTTTGTCTGCCAGAAAATGAGAGAAAGCCTTTAGGTAAGCCATTCACCTGCATGTGTTTTTCATTAGGATAGGAAAACCACCAGCTTAACTAAGGAGACCTATTTTACTTTTTAATTTAATTTAGTTTCCTGGTATAAATGAGTACACGATGCTTCATAATAATAAGCAACCTAATCTAATTGTTGATATGTTAATGATCATACAAATGTTACTTAAACATTTAGAAATGCCATCATTTGCATTAGTCTTTTACTAAGTACATACAACTCAGTAAATACATCATATTTATGTTTAATTAATATCATAATAGATTTATTTATTAATGTAATACAATGCAAAAGCCATTTAAAAACTAGTTTATGCCTCAGAAGTGATTCTCTTTACTTGTACAAAGCACTATATAACCCTAGAATAAATGCAAAGAAGCATAAATATAGTAGAAGTTAAATTAAACAGTAAAATTTCCCAGCCATCGCATGGATTTGTTCAATTCCATCAGCAGCACACCTGACTGATATTGGATTGATTATTGATGCAGTTAATACAGTGCTGCCACTAGACGAGGTTTGTAAACTGTTAAATGAACACTTAAGCAAATCATCACGTCCTGCACTGATACTGATAGCTGTATGTATCATAAAGTAAGTGTTTTTGTAGTAAATAAATGCAACATGGTTTCAAAAATTTATATTTTACCCCCTTATGATAAAAAATAGTGATCAATCAAATGAATAGAATACTGATGATGTTACACATACGTCATTAATGAGTTCTGTGTATCAAATAATTGAATAATAATTAACTCTAAGCTGTGTACTGTATTGATTACTCTTCAGTTAAATATTTAACATCTTTCGTTTGCATTTGTGTGCTCTGTAACTGTAAATTGTACCTGTTAATTATGATGTTTTGGTTCTACAGACCACAGGTGGATGGAGGTTAGTCAGATAACTGTAGATCTGGGGGGGAACACATTATAAATATTGAGTTGCTAATACTGAGCTTGGGTGGTGTCATAAACATCCTGCAAAGTTTCAGTGAGAAAACTCCTTCCTCTCTGAAAATGATCTGGATGGAGTCTTCATTTTCCAGTGAACATGCTTGAGTGACAGTCCTTCATCACTCCTGTGGAAAGGCCAACAAAATTACCACAAACCAAACACGTTTTTGTTTGTAGCCTGGTTATAAAATATGACAATTTGGATGTTCATTTAATTTCATATATAATACATGATAAACACACCTCAATAAGTATATGTACAAGTTTTTGTATATACAGGTATATTGTGCTTTCAGACAGAGGAGTTTGTCTACTGCCTTTAACTCAGCCGTGAAATGAACCACCCACATGCACACCCCTATGAACACACACACGTACACACTAGGGGGCAGGGAGCACACCTCCCAGGGGAGCAGCCGGGGGTTAGGAGCTTTACTCAAACGCACTTCAGTCATGTCCTGTTGGTTCAGGGAATCAAACTGGCGCCCCTCTGTTTACAAGGCCTTTGGTTACCTAACCTTTAGCCCATGACTATATGTGTATATAGAGGGCAGTACATACAGTCTTGTAGCCTGGTTTACTTATAGCTTTCTGCATTCTGCCTGAGAGCTTCTGGTTGTGTGTTTGTAGTGGACAAAGGAGTGGACTCTTCCTCTGTCCCTTTTACTTTTACTTTCATATACTCATATTCATATTACATCTCTACATGAGCAGCAGATTCAGCCCGTTATTGCTTAGACGTCTGTAACTAAAACAAACATATCACGAGTATTTAGCAGAATTCGTGTTCCTTTAAACACCTCATATTGCATGTAGCACTTTAGGTATGTTTGGTTGTGCTAATCTAAAAGGATTATACGGAAAACCCCCAACTTAGACCCCCGTCTTTGACAGAAGTCCTGCAAATTTAGATGAATGTAGCTTTTGCCCTCCCCTGATTACCATTGCTATGATAATGCTGATATCTCCCAGCACCCAGTGGGTTTTTCATTTAGCACTTAGGCTAATGGTGTATGTTTATGTGGTATTGATGCTCTGTAGCTTACACACTATTTATACTATATACTAATTTTAAACATATATAATGCAAAAACAATAGAAAACACAATATATTATATACACTGTTTACTGTATGTGAACTAGCAAAGAAGCACACTTTTATTTGCTGTACCTCCTTTAAAGGTTTGTTTGACCATATCACTTCTATGTTGCCAGAGGAGCTAAGGTGGGTCGTTTACATTGTCATGGCCTTGTATTTCCAGCCTTTTAGACTAAATGTTTGAATTCAGAGTCTGAAGTCAATCCCTCCAGGCCAGCCAGAGAGCCGGGACATTATCTTTGCTCTTATTATATGAAAGGTTTCTGTTTTCGACGTTAGCTGCTAATTATTCTGAATTTAAAAAAGGCCTGTTTGAAGTCCCACAAAAAGCAGCGCAGTTACTTTACATACCGGAATTACACTTGTGACATTTGTGTAACCTCAGATAGTATATCAGCGTGGCATTAGTCACTGTAAAGCTTTCCTCCAGCCAGAGTGGCTCTGGCTAATATTTCACCCACGTGTAACATTTCTATTAGAGGAGGTTGACAGTTTTATCAGTTGCATGGATTACCTCCTCATTCATCTGAGAAAGGGCACCAGGCCAGCCGAAAGTTAAACTGTCTCTGTTCACTTCAACATAGCTTTCAGTCCTCCACAGGCTGTTTCCGCCTGTTCTCCTTCACTCGTTTGTTTGCTCATTCATTTGTTCATTATCCGAGGGTGGGGTGCAGGAGGCTGGTGGGGCGGAGGAGTACTGAGTGTGTTTCCATGAGCTGCTAGAGGAGGGAGATGCTAATCTAAGTGGTTTTGATCTCCTCCCGCAGCCTCCCGCGGGACAGCAGCCTGAGTGACAGTCCACACTCCTCCAAATATCGACCAGCACGCTCCCTTCTTTCTCTCTCTTTTTCCAGATAACCTGCACTTCTCAACTCCTACCTCTCCTCCTTTCCTTCTTCCCTCTTGCTCTCTTTCACTCTCTCCTACTCCTCTCTCTGTGGTACTTTCACTACATTTTCACCTTTCACTTTAACATTCTCTCTCTTTCTACCTCGCACTCTTTTAGTCTCTTTTTCACGTTCCTTCTCTCATTCATGTTCCTTCTCTCTCTCCTCACTCTGTGTCCTTTTCTCTCTCCTCTCTCTCTCTGATTCTCTCTCTCTACTCTTCTCCTCTGTCTCTCTCTTTCTGTCTTATGGACTTTTTTTCTTTTTTGCACTATTTCATTCTCTGTCTCTGTCCTTCTCTCGCTTTTCTCACTTTTTCTCTCTCCATGCTTCTCTCTCTCTCTTCTTGTCTCTGTCATTATCTCACTTTCTCCATCTTTCTCCTTACCTTTAGTTTTCTCTTTCTCTCTCCCTTTTTCTCTCCATCTTTCTCATTACCTTCCTCTTTCTCCCCATCTCTCTTCCTCTTTCTCTCTCCTTCTTTCTTTGCATCTCTCTTCCTACCTCTATTGTTCTCCCATTCTCTCTCCATTATTTCTCCATCTCTCTTTATTTCTTTCATTCTCTTTACCTCTCCCTCTTTCTCTTCAACTCTCTCCTCATCTTTCTCATTCTCTCTTTATCTCCATCTCTCGTCTTCTCTCTCATTCTCTCTTTCTCTCTCCCTGTCCATCTCCCCTTATCTCTCCCTCGCCCTCTCTTTCTCCCTCTCTCTCTCTCTCTCCCTAGCTCCCCTGTACACCTCCTTCTCTGTGATTTGTGTGAACGTGAAGGGAGATAACATCTTTAATTAACTAGCTCTTAACTTCTATTTGTAAAATGGCATGAAAGAGTGAGTAGAACTTGTTTGAACTTTGGCTGCATGATCTTGTCTTTCAGTAAGTGTCTCATGAATTCCGGATTTTTCCGAGAGAGATTTTGACATGTCACTGACATGCATGTTGATGATAATAAATGATAAATAATAACTACTATAGTCTTTAAATCCATTTTGTCCACTTCTCCACTGTACTCGTTGCATTTTAGCAACCAGAAAGCTTAAACAAAGTGACCTTTGGAAATAAAGCCTTTACATAACTTGGTGGTTCTTTAAACTTCAAAGTTGTTATTCTCATTCGCTCAACTCATTGACAACAACTCGTTCTTTATCCATCAAAGAATGATTTAGGGAACCAAAAGTGGTTCTTGCATTACGGATATATAGTACAATACATACAGTCTAATAGGCTAGTTTAGCTGTAGCCTCTCTCTGGGAGGCTCTGGTTGTATTTGTAGCAGACAGAAGAGAGTTAATGCTCTTTCCTGTTTTTTTCCTTTCACTTCCACATATTCAAAATATCTCTATATGAAGAACAGATACAGCTCATTATTGCTTACACATTATCTGTACCTCACTATCAGTCCAAACGAAGGGTGAGGTGCTGATGAAGTGTGCAGCAACAGAGCTACTTTAGATGTATCTGATACTGTACAGTACTGTGTACAAGTCAGAGACCATCATGCATTTCGTGGATTTCCAGTTAAGATGATCATTCACTACAGTCACTCATTTCTATGAGATATTTCTGTGAAGATCAGATATAAGATATTTAATTTGCATAAGAAAAGCTAAAGTTCAAATACAGGTTCAATGTATGTGGACCTCTTTAGCAACGGTGCAAGCCCTGGTAGACCACCAAGGCTGCCACTAGTGCTTAAAGTGTTTGCCTTTGACAGACGGAGGGATATAAAGCTCCACTCTTCCTTCAGAAAAAATCCACAACTCTTTCTTATCCCTCTCCTCACTGTAAGAAAACAACTTACCGCTATGAAGAAGCCCTTACTGAGAATGAACTCAAATGCAGAAGATTTACAGATCAAGCTGCTGGTGCTGTCTGAATAACAGCCAGACCTTAACAGCATTTAATGTGTTTGGCATCATTCGGCATGTGAAAGTTAAATGCAACCAACTTCTGAGACTAAACTTTGGAGGTGTGAAAAAATATTCCCATTGATTTATTTGTCTCCTAAAAAGAGAATGGGAGCTGTAATAAAGGCAAAGACTGGGCACATCATGAAAAACCTATGATATACAGAGTCTAGGATTTAATAAATTAAGAGTGGTCTCTGACATTTGCACAGTACTGTATATGGTAAGTGTTTCTGATAAAATGGCCATTGAGTGCAGATACAGTGTAGGTCCACCTAATAAATTGGCAATTCAGTATGTAGTGCATATGACATTTCTTATGACTGTACATTCTGATATAACCACGTACGTGTTTAAATATTAACCCCACCATCTATTCAGTCTAATCACTAGTTGGTCTTCTGTCAGTGCTTGACATAAGCGTGTTTGGCGTGCATCCTGCTGGTTATCTTCCCCCAGGTACACTCTCTAAGGTCATGGATTACTGGGTTTTGAGATTGGTGGAGCAATGTATACAAAAATCATATTTGCAGTGAAGATGGGATTTCAGGCTATGTGCAGGAAAGGGATGGTGAAGGGGAGGGGTGGCAGCCTGAGCAATAATGTCTGGTTCTCTGCCATCACAGACTCTGCTGTAAGCCTGCAGGAGGAAGCCAGCCAGCCCGCTGTGTACAGGGAACCGGCTCCAAAACTAGTATGGATTTATAAAGAATTAACAGCTCTGAGTCTGTGTAAACACGGAGCGATCGGATCTGCTGTTAGCCTGCCTGATTCGTCCGCTTGTTGTTCTCTGGCGCATGTTTCCCGTCTGCTTCCTAAGTTGCTCGAAGGTTGTTCGTCATGGCTCACAGAGGTTTTGTGTTTAGAGGATTGACACCAAGAAGACTTCAAAAATCAAGCCTGCACCATGAGGGCAGGGGGTGTGATGAAAATGACATCATAATACGTCACAGTGGAATCATGTGCACAGTGGTGAAATCACTCTTTTCAATATGTTGTATTTGGTTGCAGATAAATGTATACATTGTCCAGCATTTATTATATTCATTTTCCAACATCGCTCGAGCAGAGCAGCTGCACTTTACATATACATAATTGATTCATGGTAAATTAACTATAACTAAAACTTTATATTATTCATGATAAATAAACTATATAAAAAACTTTATATTATCCTAAAATCATAGAAAATTTATTAATAAAACAAACATGAGTAATGCTAAATATACTGTAAATATTTCTCCTGCTGCTGTTAGATGACTATTATTTATTGTTTACATTGTACTGTCTATTTTTTGTATCATTTGTGAGTTGCTATCCCATCTCTGCTGTAACACGGTGAATTTCCCCACTGTGGGAATCTTATCTTGTCTTAATTACAGTATTATCAGGAATGCTTCATACTCTGTCAAAGTGTTGATCCTAAGACAGATAACTTGATAAGTTAATATTGTAAGGAGATAATAGATAAATAAAGCGTACTATTTTTGTTTTTCCTAGAAATATTCAGTAAAACATGCATTTTATTTGCCAGTATCTATGCACTAATATAATTTTTAAAATAAAGTGAATAAAATTTGCAAGTTATTGTTAAATAGAAATAACAACAGATTCCACAGCCACAATTCATTTATATGGTCCACCTATGACATTCAGCCATAACCGTTTTAATAATCTTTTATATTTTGCAAGCTGCCTTTATCCCTTTATAAACAGGCTTTTCATCTTAATATAGCTTTACGATGGTTATGGCATGTCAGTGGCATCTATTCTGATTGGCTGTCCTGTTTTGCACTGCACCCAAAAAAAAAACACTTTATTAAATCTGGCAAATGTAGCTTTTATGATAAATGCCCCCTGTTGGAATAGCAGGTCTTTATAAACGTTTATATAGGTTTGTATTAGTTGTCATGAAGTGCACATAAAGTGTTGCTAAATTGCCTTTTAATAATTCAGTGCCCCAGAAGTGCTGATGACACTCGCCACACCCTCTGAAAAGCATCATTTATCACAATAATGATAACATATGGTCTTAATGCCCCTCTCTTATTTTGCTATGATATGATCAACAACAGAAGCTGGTACGTGTCGTGGGTGGATGGGGAATTTGCTGAAAGAGCGAGAGCAGAAAAAAGAAACTCTAGCTAGGAATAAAGCAAGAGGAAAAAGGGTCTCTGCTCAGAGACAGAGCGGCAGAGGGGAAACACAGGGCCTAATATATCAGTTTAATGAGAGTGGCAATGACAGAAATAACTGGGGAGCCGCTTCGCCTCTCAAATCAATAGCCTGGCGCTTTATGGCGCACTAAATAACGCAATAACTGCGCCCTGACACTTATTCCTGCGAATTATGTTACCAGCGCTGCCCTCACATCTTGTTTACAGAGTCATTTTGGGGGGAGAGATTCTTCAATATGCATGTCAGTGCCATGCGCTAACTGCAGCGTGCAGAGCCGTTAAAATCGGGGGCAATGAGAGACTGGCCCTGGCTCACTGAGTGACTAGGCTGCTAAAAATGAACCCCTAATGGTGTGACAATTGGCTATTGCTCTTTCCAGCTCTAATTCGGTGACCGTGATATATTTAATACTGTAAGAGTGCCTAAACCCTCTCTATTAGCAGTGCTGTGGTGTTTTACAGGGCTTTAGGCCTGGTTGAGACTGTTTGTCACAGAAAGAAAGCCCCTAAAATAAATGGTCCATGCTCTGCCCCGGCGAATGTTATGGCGTGGAAAGCTGTTTCATGAAGATGCAAAGTTGTCATAGAACTACAAATGATATGCAGACTGCAGAGTCCAGAGACTGAGCGAGTGCGCAGACAGCAGTAAAGGTGTTAGCAAGCATTACAAGTTTTTATGCATGAGGGTGTAAGACACTTGCTAGGCAGTATCTATGTTGCTGACAGGGTAGATGTTCTTTGTTCTGGGTGATGTATGCAAAGTGCATTACATATAATTCTTATATCGGGTGAGTGAGTCCAGTTTGGCAAACTTTCTAGTGGGCCAAATCAAAGTCCTTACAGGTCATCAATGGACAGCCCTGCTCTACACCATCAATCAGTGGAAAGGAACCATCAAAAGACCACTGCTGACCAGATTTACTTTGATGGTGGACCATTCTCAGCAAGCAGTGATCTATGGCAGTGGCATATTGGTGTGTGTGTGGTAAACAGTAGCATTTATCGTCTACTACCCTTAAAAATAAAGGTATCAAAAGGAGCTTTTTGATGTGATTCCATTGAAGAACCACTTTTGTTCTTGACAGAACATTCAGTCCTCAATCAGAGGTTCTGTGAAGATGTATTTGTATAAACGAGATGCACAACTGTGAAGAACCATATCATAGAAATGGTGTCCCATTCTCAGCACAGCAGTAATAGACATGGCAGCAGCATTTTACACTTCAGTAGACTATACAGACTTACAGACTATAGCTCTATTTCCCTGTAATTTATTTAAATCATCTCTAGCCATTCATCGGTGCTCGGCTTCTGAACACAGGATGCTGTTGGCTGGATATTTGCAGCTGACAGATCATTGTCAACTTACATATTATAAAAGTGTAGATATGTACCATAACTGTACCATATTCCACTGCTCTTGTTTTTTTAAGCTGTATAGACTGCATTCACCTTGTCCTGACTCCTAACTTCATGTTTTATTGATCTCTTTTAAAATGAAAAGGTCATAAAAAGGTATAAATATTGAGTTTTGCCCTAAAAAAAGCTACACAGTTCAACCTTAAGACTATTGTTGTTCCTTTGAGAATACATTTACATTATTTGTACTTTGATGAACCAAAATATAACTTCACTTTGTGTTCTCTCAGTATAACAGCTATAAGACCTCTGGCCAAAGGAGGCTACCTGCTCATTAGCATTACTCATGTGATGCCTCAGTGCTGTTGTTCACAAGGCTGGAAATTCATAGGTTTTGTATTTAGTATTTTAGATACTTCTTAAAGAAAAGAATAATAAGCGCTTATCAACAGTAAAGGTAGCCTCATGCGTCTTTTATACAGTGATAGGAAACACAGTAGCTAATGTGTTTGTGGCAGCAGACATATAGAGTTAAATGGGACATCAGCAGTGTTTCTAAATATATCATCTGCTAGACTTTGGGTTGGAAAGGGTTAAAAAGCTCACGATACTGCTGAGACAGACGCAAGTTCCAGTGCCGCGTACCTCCACATGTGGACCCCTACCATGACTGAGCCACCACCCAAGTAATATCTCTTCACTGGTGGTCCTATGGTGGTCCTTTTCCATTAACGGATGGGATAGAGGGGGTGTATCAGTCATATAACTACAATCAGTAGCTATAAAAATTACGAAGTGGACCTATATAGTGGGTGTTTCTGATAAAACAGCTGCTAAGACTTGGTACAAGGCTGATGTTCTTAATAAACTGACTATTCAGTGTAGATACACACATCTATATATACACCCCCTTTACCGACACACAGTCAGATGCTTCTGAACAGAAGGGCGTGTGGCCAACATGCTTCCTCGAGTCTTCTCAGCACAGGCCTGCATGGCTGGGCCAAGTCTCAGTTTGACCCTTATCAAGTCCGAGGCTGACTGCTGAGTGTGGGATTAGCGGGCAGGCATGCGTCTGCACCAGCCCACACACCTCTCTCTGAACCTGCAGTGTGGGCTGCAGTCAAACTGTGGAGTCAGACGCAGTCACCGAGCGAAAGGACATCTGACAGAAGCAGCCAAAAAAGCACAGGCACGCTTCAGCAGAGCTTTAAGGGAAGACCACCTTGCCTGCTAGTGTTTACCTCCGGGAACCCTCCGGATCCTTTCAACTCTTTTCTTGTCCACTGCTTTTATCTGCTCGCTGTGCACAGGAAGAAAAAATACAAGCTGTGGGGTATCCTTGGTGGTAACGTTATTAGGTGGATTTGGCAGGAATTTCTGAAAAAAATCAGTGTATTCTATTTGATTTAATTCTATAATGAATTTTCTTGTGAAACACAATGCCGTGTAGGACCAGACTTTTTGTACAGAACAGTTTATGGCATATATTCGTTTTCAGCAAATTATATTGCATAATACTGTGTTGTATAGAGACAAAGCTTCTCTATAGACATCAAGACTTATGTTAATTATATGTTAATAACATGTTAATTAACATGCTACTAATATAATAGTGTCAATTAACACTATTTTTTGTTTAACACAGTTAACATAGTTCCATCCACAAAACCCCAGTCTGAAGCCTAGTTGTCTGTTTCTATGTTTCTATTTTGTATATATATATATATAAAATATGTATATACACACATACATACGCACTATATTGCCAAATATTTGAAGTTCATCTGCCTTCAAACACATATGGACTTCAGTGACATCCTTTCCACAAGGTTTAGGAATGTTTTATAAAAAATTTTGACCATCCTTTTAGAAACAAGAAGGCCTGGCTGGCAGTCTCCACTCTAATTCATCCCATAGGTGTTCTGTCGGGCTTGTCCATGTTCTCGCTCATCCATGTCTTTATGGAGCTTGCTATGTGCACTGCTGTGCAGTCATGTTGGAACAGGAATGGGCTATCCCCAAATTGTTCACACAAAGTTGTTACCATGAAATTGTCCAAAATCTCTTGCTATGCTGAGGCGTTAAAGAGTTCCTTTCACTAGAACTAAGGGGCTGAGCCCAACTCCTGAAAGACAACCCCACACAACATTCCCCCTCCACCAAACTTTACATTTGTCACAGTGCAGTTAGACATGTACTGTTCTCCTGCCAACCACCAAACCCATGCTCATCCATCGGATTTCCAGACGGAGAAGCTTGTTTCACCACTCCAGAGTCCAGCGGTCCAGCCACTGCATTCTTTAATGATTGACTCTGCAGAAGATGGCGATCGCCGCGCCCTGTGCGCCTTAGCATTCGCTCACGCCCGCTCTTTAATTTTATGTGGCCTACCACTTCGTGGCTGAGTTGCTGTCATTCCCAATTACTTCCATTTTGTTATAATCCCAATGACAGTTGACTGGAATATTTAGTAGTGAGGAAATTTCAGGACTGGACTTGTTGCACAGGTGGCATCCTATCACGGTACCATGCTGGAATTTACTGAGGTCCTGAGAGTGACTTTTACTAATGTGTGTAGAATGTCTGCATGCTAGGGGCCATGGAAGTGATTGGAAGACCTGAATTTAATGGTTTGGATGGGTGAGTGAATACGTTTGGCAATGTAGTGTGTATATATAGATTGTAGTGCTCTTGTTCAAATACAGCTTTATAATGGCTTTTAAAGCAAGCACAGTACAGTATCTTCAGCAGACTAACTGTCCTCACAGAAGAGCTATAAATAAATAAACAATAACAATAGCATTAGCAGACGATAGCTCAAGAGCCTCTACTGAAACAAGAACCCACAAGTTGTAGGAATAGGAGCGTATATATTGACTATGATATACACCTATTGGTTGGAACAGGCAGCCACTGGTGTCAGTGATAAACATAAACTGTAAACTGTTTTTACTGTATGGAGAGAATGTGATTTTCAGGTTCAGTTCAAGAAGATAATGTTAAGTAAATGGAAGTGTAATTGCTTAATGTGTCCACTCTAGTAGCTAGAACAAGATGTACTGCTTTATAAATGGAAGATAAACCTTTCTTTAGCGTAAAATCTGAGCAAATAAAACAAAATCTCACAACAAGTTGGGGACAGAACAGACCAATGAGCAGAGTTAAGGCTAAGAAAGTAGAGGCTGTGAAACAAATAAGTCTGATTTGCATCTGAAACCAGTACAAAAGGTTTAGTACATTGAGTCCACAGAGATGCTATTTTTGAAGCAGGTTTATTTAGCAATCTAACAGAGCTTTTTTATTTAACTCATTAGGTACACAGTTGTACCTTTGAGGGGGTTTCTGCATTTAGTCTCTGGTAGTGTAGCGGTGATAGCTTGGTGTATACAAAAAGCTACTCAAAATCTGCTCCTCTCCTTTACTAGGTGTGCTGTTTCAGTGCTGTTGTGTTTTTTGTAAGGGGTGATCTAGAGCTTTTCCCAAACTGCTGTTTTGTTTTTACACAAGAAACACATAAATATGAATATCTGGGTAATTTAGCACATCTGGCATGTTTTGTCATTCCTAGGATTTAAAAAAAGAAGAGCACACACTTTTCTCTCTGCTCTGAATGAGGCTGTGTCAGTTGCTTGTATCTTTTGTGCAGTGAGAGAAAACACAGTTGATCCATTTTACTACAGCAACATGCTCATCATGCACCAGCCATTCAGAAGCCTGACAGTGCTGTCCATGTGGTCAGAAAGAATTTGACAATGCTTCCTAATAACAACAACAACAACAATAAAAACACAGTAGTAATAGCAACAACACGAGTGCAATACTTCTGAGCTGCCATGTCGGTGTTTTACCAAGTATGAGCCACCACCCAAATAATATGTTTTCACTGGTGGTCCTATGGTGGTCCCGCTTTGCTAGTGGATGGGATAGAGGGGGTGAATAAATAGTGAGTGGAGCAGCAGATGGGATGCAGTCAGTAACTGTAAAAATACAAAATGGAGAAATGTAATAAGTGTTTCTGATAAAATGGCCAAAGCAAACATTTACCATTGGAGTAACTCTGTTTAAGGGAGCACCTGGAAACTTCTGCACACTACTTTGTTTTATTTAGTGGATACAGTGAATACAGTGCTATGTAGGGAAATGTTAGACGGGTAATCATTGCACTGTTCTGTGGATATATGTTGCTTTATAACTCGTGCTTTGCTGGACAATCTGAATGGACTTGATTGGAGATATAGGCTTGTGTTTCTTTAGCTAGAAATCACAACACGGCAGCTAACGTGTTGCAGTCTTTACCGCACTCCTCTTCATGACGGGCAGTGTACAGTACAAGGTGGTGCTGTAGCGTTCTAAAGTTAACATCCAGCATCCCTGGGTGGTGTTTCTCAGAATAAAAATGGCGTTTGCTGAATGCAGACCCGTCTACGTTTAGTGGGCGAGATCAGTGTGTTGTTTTGACAGTTTTATGTCGTTTTTTTTTTTTATATAGAGAATAACTTGACTGATGACACAAACAGCTTGCATTCTCAGCTTCTCGAGGCTAATAACACCAGCTGATCACTGATTCCCCTTGGCAGGCTCGAACCTCTCCATCGAATCTTTATCCTCGCTTTCCTTTTCGTCTCTTCTCTCTTTTCTTTCAGTTGGTTGTTCAGTGATTCCAACTGCCCCTTAATTCCTTTAGTTGCCTTTGAGAGGGTTTTTCTGGATACAGATGAAGCCTAGTCTTGGACTTAGTTTCCCTGTCAGAAGGGATTCTTTATTAGAAATGCTTTTTTTATTGGTGTAGGAGAAGCCTGGACCAGTAAACCAATTCTTGTACAAATATTAATAAATTGGCAAAAAGCATGAAACTAACTTTTGGGGGTTTTGTTGTTGTTTGTTTTGTTGGGGGTTTTTTTGTGGGTGGATCAACTAAAGGTGTTAGAACTTGTGTGCGTTGTGTGGCTTTTCTCCCTCTTTCTGAATACTTCACAGGGATGAGGCTGCATTTCAAACACCTTGATAAATATTTAAGAATTAACGCTCAGGCAACATTTTTATATTTAGCTGCTAAAGCTGATTTAGTCTCAGTGAAACAGAGCAGACAGGCTCCTAAAGAAAGAGGCTTATTCAAATGATTTTTAAAAGCCAACTTGACAACACTGAGCTGGGATCCATGATGAGACATGCAAAGATGGGAGGAGAGAGAGAGAGAGAGAAAATCCAGGAGAAAACGTGAGGGAGTGAGAATATTTAAGGGATGACTTAGAGAGTATTAAACATGAAATCTAACAAAGTCAAAAGTGTGTTTTCAGTGTCATCTGTACACCATCCACTTTTGTACCATGACAAAACTTGAGACTACCTGTCAGGATCACTTGTGAACACAGGTATTTCATGGCAGCATCAAGTCAGTAATAAGCCGTTGTAGATGTATATGTATGCCCAAAAATATATGGGCACCACTTTACAATTACTTTAAGATGTGCATATTGCTGATACAGGGATTCAGTTGCGCACTCACAGCTTGCATAATCTTCATAGAAACGCGCTGTCAATAGGACTAGAAGCTGTGGAGCAGCTGCACACTGTGTCCAAAGCCAAGTCAGTTAGGTGGGTATAAAGCCCCGCTCACCATTGAGCTGTGGAGTGGCAGAGCTACATCCAGTACCCTTGGGATGTGTTATAGTGGCATTTGTATCTAGAATTAACCATCCAACTTTAGTACCTGATTTCACTAATGCTTTAACAAATCCTCATAGCAATGTTCAACGGCTAGTGTGACTCTTTCATTAAAGAGTAGAGACTGTTACTGCAGCAAAGGTGGAACAAACCTTCTGTTAAGAGCTTTGATTTGAGGAGAGCAGGTGTCTACAAACTTTCAGAAATGTATTGTATCTGTCTGCTTTTGATGACACAGCTGTTTGTTGCTTTTTGATTTGTGCATCAGATGTAGTAGCACAATGGCTGAAGATGCTATGAGCAAGTGAGTTCTGGTTATGAAATTCACCCACAGTGAGACAAACAGACCAGCCTAATTGGTCAGAGAGCACTGTGGAGACTCTGTTTATTGATCCACCAGAGTGAAGGGCCCCATCTTCTACTCCGCCTCCGCACCCCCAAGCCCGTTCCATTTTTGATTCAAGTGCATGGACCAAGAACAACCACAATTCTACTTTAAGCTAGAGTAGTACATTTCCGGAAGAATGTGCAGAGTGACTGTGCCTCCTAAGTGATTTAAGAATTGTTGCTACAGTGTTGCAACACTTCCGATAATATGGTATTTTACATGGTTGCTAGGGTGTTTCTATGTAGTTGCTGTAGTACTAAAATGGTTTGCTATAGTGCTATGTGCTTGCTATAGTGTTGCTAGGCAGTTGCCATTGTTTATAGGATGTTTTTTTATGTGTCGCTAAATTAAAATAAATGGAAATCTAGGAGAGGAATTACGTAGTAAAACGCATAGAGGGGTCTTAGTATGTATGTAGATTAGACAAATGGAAAGGTTTGGGCCAGTATGACTGGGTTAGACACTTAGAGGAGTTTGGGTCAGTATCACTGTGGGTTAGACACTTAGAGGAGTTTGGGTCAGTATGACTGGGTTAGACACTTAGAGGAGTTTGGGCCAGTATGACTGTGGGTTAGACACTTAGAGGAGTTTGTGTCAGTATGACTGTGGGTTAGACACTTAGAGGAGTGTGGGCCAGTATGACTGGGTTAGACACTTACAGGAGTGTGAGCCAGTATGACTGTGTTAGACACTTAGAGGAGTTTGGGCCAGTATGACTGTGTTAGACACTTAGAGGAGTTTGGGCCAGTATGACTGGGTTAGACACTTACAGGAGTGTGGGCCAGTATGACTGGGTTAGACACTTAGAGGAGTTTGGGCCAGTATGACTGGGTTAGACACTTAGAGGAGTTTGGGCCAGTATGATTGTGGGTTAGACACTTAGAGGAGTTTGGGCCAGTATGACTGGGTTAGACACAGGAGTGTGGGCCAGTATGACTGGGTTTGACACTTAGAGGAGTTTGGGTCAGTATGACTGGGTTAGACACTTAGAGGAGTTTGGGCCAGTATTTTTTTGATTAGACACTTAGAGGAGTTTGGGCCAGTATGACTGGGTTAGACACTTAGAGGAGTTTGGGCTAGTATTTTTTTGATTAGACACTTAGAGGAGTTTGGGCCAGTATGACTGGGTTAGACACTTAGAGGAGTTTGGGCCAGTATGATTGTGGGTTAGACACTTAGAGGAGTTTGGGCCAGTATGACTGTGGATTAGACACTTAGAGGAGTTTGGGTCAGTATGATTGTGGGTTAGACACTTAGAGGAGTTTGGGCCAGTATGATTGTGGATTAAACACTTAGAGGAGTTTGGGGCAGTATGACTGGGTTAGACACTTAGAGGAGTTTGGGCCAGTATGACTGTGGATTAGACACTTAGAGGAGTTTGGGTCAGTATGATTGTGGGTTAGACACTTAGAGGAGTTTGGGCCAGTATGACTGTGGATTAAACACTTAGAGGAGTTTGGGGCAGTATGACTGGGTTAGACACTTAGAGGAGTTTGGGTCAGTATGATTGTGGGTTAGACACTTAGAGGAGTTTGGGCCAGTATGACTGGGTTAGACACTTAGAGGAGTTTGGGTCAGTATGACTGTGGATTAGACACTTAGAGGAGTTTGGGCCAGTATGACTGTGGGTTAGACACTTAGAGGAGTTTGGGCCAGTATGATTGTGGATTAAACACTTAGAGGAGTTTGGGGCAGTATGACTGGGTTAGACACTTAGAGGAGTTTGGGCCAGTATGACTGGGTTAGACACTTAGAGGAGTTTGGGTCAGTATGACTGTGGATTAGACACTTAGAGGAGTTTGGGCCAGTATGACTGTGGATTAGACACTTAGAGGAGTTTGGGTCAGTATGATTGTGGGTTAGACACTTAGAGGAGTTTAGGTCAGTATGACTGGGTTAGACACTTAGAGGAGTTTGGGTCAGTATGACTGGGTTAGACACTTAGAGGAGTTTAGGTCAGTATGACTGGGTTAGACACTTACAGGAGTTTGGGCCAGTATTTTTTTTGATTAGACACTTAGAGGAGTTTGGGCCAGTATGACTGGGTTAGACACTTAGAGGAGTGTGGGTCAGTATGACTGGGTTAGACACTTAGAGGAGTTTGGGTCAGTATGACTGTGGATTAGACACTTAGAGGAGTTTGGGTCAGTATGATTGTGGGTTAGACACTTAGAGGAGTTTAGGTCAGTATGACTGGGTTAGACACTTAGAGGAGTTTGGGTCAGTATGACTGGGTTAGACACTTAGAGGAGTTTAGGTCAGTATGACTGGGTTAGACACTTAGAGAAGTTTGGGCCAGTATTTTTTTTTGATTAGACACTTAGAGGAGTTTGGGCCAGTATGACTGGGTTAGACACTTAGAGGAGTTTGGGCCAGTATGACTGGGTTAGACACTTAGAGGAGTTTGGGCCAGTATGATTGTGGGTTAGACACTTAGAGGAGTTTGGGCCAGTATGACTGGGTTAGACACTTAGAGGAGTTTGGGCCAGTATGACTTGGTTAGACACTTAGAGGAGTTTGGGTCAGTATGATTGTGGGTTAGACACTAAGAGGAGTTTAGGTCAGTATGACTTGGTTAGACACTTAGAGGAGTTTGGGTCAGTATGATTGTGGGTTAGACACTAAGAGGAGTTTAGGTCAGTATGACTGGGTTAGACACTTGGAGGAGTTTGGATCAGTATGACTGTGGGTTAGACACTTAGAGGAGTTTGGGCCAGTATGACTGGGTTAAACACTTAGAGGAGTGTGGGCCAGTATGACTGGGTTAGACACTTAGAGGAGTTTGGGCCAGTATGATTGGGTTAGACACTTAGAGGAGTGTGGGACAGTATGACTGTGGGTTAGACAATAAGAAAAGTGTGGGTGAGTAAGACTGTGCATTAGACACTATGAGGAGTGTGGGTCAGTATGGCTGTGGATTAGACAGACAGAGGAGTGAGGGTCAGTATGACTGCGGATTAGACAAATACAGAAGTGAGGGTCAGTATGACTGGATTAGATACTTGGAGAAGTGAGGGTCAGTAGGGGCTGTGGTTTAGACAGACAGAGGATTGAGGGTCAGTATGACTGTGGATTAGACAAATAGAGGAGTGAGGGTTAGTATGGCTGTGGATTAGACAAATAGAGGAGTGAGGGTCAGTATGGCTGTGGATTAGACAGACAGAGGAGTGAGGGTCAGTATGACTGCAGATTTGACAAATAGAAAAGTAAGGGTCAGTATGGCTGTGGATTAGACAGACAGAAGTGAGGGTCAGTATGGCTGTGGATTAGACAGACAGAAGTGAGGGTCAGTATGGCTGTGGATTAGACAGGCAGAGAAGTGAGGGTCAGTATGCCTGTGGATTAGACAGGCAGAGGAGTGAGGGTCAGTATGGCTGTGGATTAGACAGGCAGAGGAGTGAGGGTCAGTATGGCTGTGGATTAGACAGGCAGAGAAGTGAGGGTCAGTATGGCTGTGGATTAGACAGGCAGAGGAGTGAGGCTCAGTATGGCTGTGGATTAGACAGGCAGAGGAGTGAGGCTCAGTATGGCTGTGGATTAGACAGGCAGAGAAGTGAGGGTCAGTATGGCTGTGGATTAGACAGGCAGAGGAGTGAGGGTCAGTATGGCTGTGGATTAGACAGGCAGAGAAGTGAGGGTCAGTATGGCTGTGGATTAGACAGACAGAGGAGTGAGGGTCAGTATGGCTGTGGATTAGACAGACAGAGAAGTGAGGGTCAGTATGGCTGTGGATTAGACAGACAGAGAAGTGAGGGTCAGTATGGCTGTGGATTAGACAGGCAGAGGAGTGAGGGTCAGTATGGCTGTGGATTAGACAGGCAGAGGAGTGAGGGTCAGTATGGCTGTGGATTAGACAGGCAGAGAAGTGAGGGTCAGTATGGCTGTGGATTAGACAGACAGAAGTGAGGGTCAGTATGGCTGTGGATTAGACAGGCAGAGAAGTGAGGGTCAGTATGGCTGTGGATTAGACAGACAGAGAAGTGAGGGTCAGTATGACTGTGGATTAGACAGGCAGAGAAGTGAGGGTCAGTATGGCTGTGGATTAGACAGACAGAAGTGAGGGTCAGTATGGCTGTGGATTAGACAGACAGAGAAGTGAGGGTCAGTATGGCTGTGGATTAGACAGGCAGAGAGAGGATTAGACAGTGAGGGTCAGTATGGCTGTGGATTAGACAGGCAGAGAAGTGAGGGTCAGTATGGCTGTGGATTAGACAGACAGAAGTGAGGGTCAGTATGGCTGTGGATTAGACAGGCAGAGAAGTGAGGGTCAGTATGGCTGTGGATTAGACAGGCAGAGGAGTGAGGGTCAGTATGGCTGTGGATTAGACAGTAGAGAAGTGAGGGTCAGTGGATTGGATTAGACAGGCAGAGAAGTGAGGGTCAGTATGGCTGTGGATTAGACAGACAGAGAAGTGAGGGTCAGTATGACTGTGGATTAGACAGGCAGAGAAGTGAGGGTCAGTATGGCTGTGGATTAGACAGACAGAAGTGAGGGTCAGTATGGCTGTGGATTAGACAGACAGAGAAGTGAGGGTCAGTATGGCTGTGGATTAGACAGGCAGAGAAGTGAGGGTCAGTATGGCTGTGGATTAGACAGGCAGAGAAGTGAGGGTCAGTATGGCTGTGGATTAGACAGGCAGAGAAGTGAGGGTCAGTATGGCTGTGGATTAGACAGGCAGAGGAGTGAGGGTCAGTATGGCTGTGGATTAGACAGGCAGAGAAGTGAGGGTCAGTATGGCTGTGGATTAGACAGACAGAGGAGTGAGGGTCAGTATGGCTGTGGATTAGACAGACAGAGAAGTGAGGGTCAGTATGGCTGTGGATTAGACAGGCAGAGGAGTGAGGGTCAGTATGGCTGTGGATTAGACAGGCAGAGAAGTGAGGGTCAGTATGGCTGTGGATTAGACAGGCAGAGAAGTGAGGGTCAGTATGGCTGTGGATTAGACAGGCAGAGAAGTGAGGGTCAGTATGGCTGTGGATTAGACAGGCAGAGGAGTGAGGGTCAGTATGGCTGTGGATTAGACAGGCAGAGGAGTGAGGGTCAGTATGGCTGTGGATTAGACAGGCAGAGAAGTGAGGGTCAGTATGGCTGTGGATTAGACAGGCAGAGAAGTGAGGGTCAGTATGCCTGTGGATTAGACAGGCAGAGGAGTGAGGGTCAGTATGGCTGTGGATTAGACAGGCAGAGGAGTGAGGGTCAGTATCGCTGTGGATTAGACAGGCAGAGGAGTGAGGGTCAGTATGGCTGTGGATTAGACAGGCAGAGGAGTGAGGGTCAGTATCGCTGTGGATTAGACAGGCAGAGGAGTGAGGGTCAGTATGGCTGTGGATTAGACAGGCAGAGGAGTGAGGCTCAGTATTCCTGTGGATTAGACAGGCAGAGAAGTGAGGGTCAGTATGGCTGTGGATTAGACAGGCAGAGAAGTGAGGGTCAGTATGCCTGTGGATTAGACAGGCAGAGGAGTGAGGGTCAGTATGGCTGTGGATTAGACAGGCAGAGGAGTGAGGCTCAGTATTCCTGTGGATTAGACAGGCAGAGAAGTGAGGGTCAGTATGGCTGTGGATTAGACAGGCAGAGGAGTGAGGTTAGTATGGCTGTGGATTAGACAGGCAGAGGAGTGAGGGTCAGTATGGCTGTGGATTAGACAAACAGAGGAGTGAGGGTCAGTATCGCTGTGGATTAGACAGGCAGAGAAGTGAGGGTCAGTACGCCTGTGGATTAGACAGGCAGAGGAGTGAGGGTCAGTATGGCTGTGGATTAGACAGGCAGAGGAGTGAGGGTCAGTATCGCTGTGGATTAGACAGGCAGAGGAGTGAGGGTCAGTATGGCTGTGGATTAGACAGGCAGAGGAGTGAGGGTCAGTATCGCTGTGGATTAGACAGGCAGAGAAGTGAGGGTCAGTATGGCTGTGGATTAGACAGGCAGAGGAGTGAGGGTCAGTATCGCTGTGGATTAGACAGGCAGAGGAGTGAGGGTCAGTATGGCTGTGGATTAGACAGGCAGAGGAGTGAGGGTCAGTATCGCTGTGGATTAGACAGGCAGAGAAGTGAGGGTCAGTATGGCTGTGGATTAGACAGGCAGAGGAGTGAGGGTCAGTATGGCTGTGGATTAGACAGGCAGAGGAGTGAGGGTCAGTATCGCTGTGGATTAGACAGGCAGAGGAGTGAGGGTCAGTATGGCTGTGGATTAGACAGGCAGAGGAGTGAGGGTCAGTATCGCTGTGGATTAGACAGGCAGAGGAGTGAGGGTCAGTATGGCTGTGGATTAGACAGGCAGAGGAGTGAGGGTCAGTATGGCTGTGGATTAGACAGGCAGAGGAGTGAGGGTCAGTATCGCTCTGGATTAGACAGGCAGAGGAGTGAGGGTCAGTATGGCTGTGGATTAGACAGGCAGAGGAGTGAGGGTCAGTATGGCTGTGGATTAGACAGGCAGAGAAGTGAGGGTCAGTACGCCTTTGTCTTCTTTTGGTCAGCAGTGATTTGCATCCTTTAACCCTCCAATGGAGGCTATATTTGTCCAGTGTCTTTCCTATTGTAGAACCATGTTTATTCCTGGGTTCTTGTGAACTCCTGGATGAATTTTTTGCTGAAATCTTGGAGAAGTAGGCTGGTTTGGTAGGCTGACCACTCTTTGGGAGGTGCAGTACTGTTCCGAGGTTCTTTCATTTGTGGATAATCCAATGTTAAAGCTGGTTAACCGGTTGGTTTAGTAGCTAATGGGATAGTTACATTTTCACACAGGGCCGTTATGGCTGAATGACGTTTCCCCTTAAATCAATGAAATGATTATTTGAATTTAGTAGTATGTGTTTACATGGGTTATTTGTAGTAGACTAATGACCTGAAACATTCAAGTGTAACCAATATGCACAAGTAGAAGAAATTAGGAAAGAGGCCAGTAGTTTTTCACACCACTGTATATATACCAGAATATGCTGGCAGCTCTTCCAGTAAGTTTCATTTACATATGAATGTCATGAAAACGATGGTCACCTATTAGAAATGATCACTAACGATGTTAAAAGTTGTGTAGTTTGAACCTAATAGTTATTTTATTCCGTTGTAGGTCATTTACTAACTCTTTTCTCACCAAATGGTTGAAATTAGATGAAGAAAAAGAAATCGCCGGTCTGGTCTGCTTGATTAGGTGTAGCGCCTTAGATGTAGTAACACCAATTCACTAAGAAGTATGACAATTGCTCTCAGTCTGGACTCAAATCTTCTTAGACAAAGCTTTGTGGGTAAACTCGTTTCATGCAAATTCCAAACCACATTAGCTTTGAGGAACTAGTTGGCTGCATTGAGATTAATGGTTGGGTGACTCCTTGATTTAATAGGGTTATTTCACTGCTTCCGGGCGGGAATAAACAACAAACTTAATGCAAGACATTAGTCACTCTCTTCTCTGAGTGAGAGAAGTTTCCGAGTTCACTCCCGACTGCGGTTTTGCAGAGCAGTGTCTGCTCTGTTTGTGGTTCATTTTTAGGATCTGCTAAGAAGAGCTTTTACTTTTTTTTTATCATCCCCATGTATTTTTGCTTCTCCCTCTCAGTCCACCATTTTTGGATCTGCAAGACAGACATTACATTACTGAGTGGCAGTTTCGCACAGCATGTTCTTTAACGTGCATGAACCGTTTTCTTTTTCATTGATTTTTTCCTCTCCAGAGTTAGGAAAATAAGAACAACGGGCTAAATGGAATAGGAGCAGTAAAGCGTAGCCTCTTTCGGACCAAAAAGTTTCTTTTCTTAACAAAATGATTGTTGAAAAAAAATAGAAATGAAAGGATCTGGATTTGCCAACTCTGTCGGAGATAAATGCTGAAGGAAAATGCAATTTTCCAGTACAAGATGAAAAATGAAAATCCTTTATTTATCTTTTTCGGTGTCGTCAGCTTGTTCTAAACTTTGCCACTAGGGAATTACAGGCGGTCTCTAGGAGAGCGACAGTTACTGACGCTTCCGTGTCAGATAGTGTCATGTGATGAGGGTGAGGGGGTGTGGAGTTTGCGGAGTTTCAAACCTGAACCTGTGTGATATCAGTTGCGAACAGAGCACAGCTGAGGAGAAAAGAATATGACAGAAAGCAGTTTAGGATTTTTTTTTTCTTGCTCTGTTTCTCCGAGTGACGCAGCCTCATCCATGGTCGTCCTCCTGCCCCCGTCTCTAGGAGAGCTGAGATTACCTAAAGCTGATTGGTCGCCTTAATGTGGTAGGCTCCCCACATTCCCCAGCCTAAGGCTTAAGCTGTCACTATAGCAGCATGATCAGCACTGAGCCCCTCACTCCAAACTGCTCACTGTCCAATAGCTAGAGCTGGGCTGATGGAGCTCAGGGTGGATCGCATCATAAGCGAGAAGCTTGACTTCCCGTGCGTTCTCTTGGAGGTGAGGGCCCTTTAAGATTTTTTTTTTATACAAACTGACAGTTATAGGGTTGATCTCCTCAGCAGAGGTGGGTATAGTACCCTCAACTACACGCTCTGGTGTTGCTACATCATTCAAATCGTGACTCAGGTGGAAGTAAAAGTAGCCCAGCTTACATAAGTAACAACTTAGGTAAGAGTGGAAAATAACAGGTCAAGAAGTCTGAAGCATTGAGTTCTTCTTCTGGTAACTTTACATGGAGAAACTTTCATGTAACTTTAGTTCTCTGTGTACTTTGTTAGATTTGCTTTACCCCTTTCATCAGTAGTTATGACTCCTACAGGACCACCAATGAGCAAGTGCACTTAACCTCCTGAGACCCCAGCGTCCTCATATGAGGACATTACATTTCTGCTTCTCTGCACCATGATGCTTTTTAATACGTTGACCCTTTGGCCTCATATGAGGACATTGTTTTTTGCTAAAACGACTTCCTGTACAAAGACCACGTTTAGTTTTATACCTGTTAGGTCCTACTAACCACAAATAGCTAGGAGAAATTAAAATGGCACACCAAGCAAGTCCGGGTCTCAGGAGGATAATGACAGTTAGTGTAGATAAAAAGTTTCTGTTTGGCCAAATGTTGATTTTAGTCAGATTTGAGGAACAGCAAAGCAACCCCGTTGTGGAATCAACAGAACAGGATGTAGTTAACCTGGTAAAGATGAGCTGAGTAAATAGGAGTGTAAGTAAAAATATTCTAAATGCTGAAGTGCAAAAATATATATATATAATGTTGATGATTATAACTGACAACTAATGAAAACTCCAAATTCAGTATCTCAGAAAATTAGAATATTGTGAAAAGGTTCAGTATTGCAGACACCTGGTGCCACACTCTAATCAGCTAATTAACTCAAAACACCTGCAAAGGCCTTTAAATGGTCTCTCAGTCTAGTTCTGTAGGCTACACAATCATGGGAAAGACTACTGACTTGACAGTTGTCCAAAAGACGACCACTGACACCTTGCACAAGGAGGGCAAGACACAAAAGGTCATTGCTAAAGAGGCTGGCTGTTCACAGAGCTCTGTGTCCAAGCACATTAATAGAGAGGCGAAGGGAAGGAAAAGATGTGGTAGAAAAAAGTGTACAAGCAATAGGGATAACCGCACCCTGGAGAGGAGTGTGGAACCAAACCTATTCAAAAATGTGGAGGAGATTCACAAAGAGTGGACTGCAGCTGGAGTCAGTGCTTCCAGAACCACCACGCACAGACGTATGCAAATCATGGGTTTCAGCTAGCATTTCCTGTGTCAAGCCACTCCTGAACAAGAGACAGCGTCAGAAGCGTCTCGCCTGGGCTAAAGACAAAAAGGACTGGACTGCTGCTGAGTGGTCCAAAGTTCTGTTCTCTGATGAAAGTAAATTTTGCATTTCCTTTGGAAATCAAGGTCCCAGAGTCTGGAGGAAGAGAGGAGAGGCACAGAATGCACATTGCTTGAGGTCCAGTGTAAAGTTTCCACAGTCAGTGATGGTTTGGGGTGCCATGTCATCTGCTGGTGTTGGTCCACTGTGTTTTCTGAGGTCCAAGGTCAACACAGCCGTCTACCAGGAAGTTTTAGAGCACTCCATGCTTCCTGCTGCTGACCAACTTTATGGAGATGCAGATTTCATTTTCCAACAGGACTTGGCACCTGCACACAGTGCCAAAGCTACCAGTACCTGGTTTAAGGACCATGGTATCCCTGTTCTTAATTGGCCAGCAAACTCGCCTGACCTTAACCCCATAGAAAATCTATGGGGTATTGTGAAGAGGAAGATGCGATACGCCAGACCCAACAATGCAGAAGAGCTGAAGGCCACTATCAGAGCAACCTGGGCTCTCATAGCACCTGGGCAGTGCCACAGACTGATCGACTCCATGCCACGCCGCATTTCTGCAGTAATGCAGGCAACAGGAGCCCCAACCAAGTACTGAGTTCTGTACATGCTCATACTTTTCATCTTCATACTTTTCATGTTGCCAACATTTCTAAAAATCCTTTTATGTATTGGTCTTAAGTGATATTCTAATGTACTTAAGATACTGAATTTGGGGTTTTCATTAGTTGTCAGTTATAATCATCAAAATTAAAAGAAATAAACACTTGAAATATATCAGTCTGTGTGTAATGAATGAATATAATATACAAGTTTCACATTTTGAATTACTGAAATCAACTTTTTCATGATATTCTAATTTTATGACGAGCACCTGTATATACATATACACACACATAAACATATAACCTAAACATAAACAAAATATAAATCAATGTGCAGTCAAGTTTCCGTTTCCTTTTAAACTGTGGCTTATTTCCGAGTAAAGTACATCATCAGCGAGGGACCCAGTGATATGAAGAGGTACAAAGAGGGGCAACTGAAACATGATATTCTGCCACTTGGGTGGTGACATCAAGGGTACATCTTTAGTACCTTTAAGCTGCCTTTCCACAGCATGGTTCCACTTTAACTTAGATCTCCTCTAACCCCCCCACAACCAGCCTTTTTATTTTATTTTATTTTTTTGTTTCCATTAAGCAAACTGGCACCTGGTAAGTTGGGAGCAAACTGAGCTGATACCAAAATGTGAAATGAAAAAAAAAAAGAAAAACGCTTCGGACTGCTGATTAGTTAAAGAGAATTGTCTTCTTCCCAATGTCTCATTGTTGAAACTCGGATGTAGTGTTTCCCAAGCTCTCATGTTTATCCAACAGTCTTTGATTTTGCTGCCTTCAGCCTCTTCTGAATGCGGTTTCATGCGGCGTCGCCATAGAGGCTTTTACACCCCATACACATATGCTAACACTAGCTGTCAGGTTACGGTACACCTTTGTGACACCTTTGAGCAATCTGTACTCTGGCATAGTGCTATTAGATAGATAGATAGATAGATAGATACTTTATTGATCCCAGAGGGAAATTCAAGGCATCCAGTAGCAGATATACAAACCATACAGAAGCAACAACAGAAGCAAGATAGATTGTACAAACAGAGACAGAGACACAACACAAAGTATGAAAGTATAAAAATAGAGTCCTTAGTGTCTGGGTAAGGTATAAAGTATAAATGGAGGTAGTGGTAAACAATTTGCTAAGCAAATTAAGAAGATGGCTGTTGTCAGCCATATAGACAGTGCAAGTACGCAGTAATATAAATAATTTATCAGTGCAAAAAGTGTAAACAGTACAGAATGGAGTAGAATAATACAATATAAATAGAAATAGGGCATTTAGGAGGGAGTGTGTGCAGAGATGGGGGTGTGTCCATTGGAGGGACCGGAATGAAAGAGTGTCCAGAGTTTTTCATTTGCTGTACTGAGAGGAGTTGAACAGTCTTATGGCCTGGGGGACAAAAGACTTTCTGAGTCTGTCTGTGGAGCAGGACTGGGACAGCAGTCTGCCACTGAATGAGCTCCTCTGCCTGATGATCGTGCTGTGCAGAGGATGGTGAACATTGTCCATGATGTGCAGCAGCTTGCTGAGGGCTCTCCTCTCTGCCAGTGGTGTTAAGGACTCCAGCTCTAGTCCCAGCACAGAACCAGCTTTCCTCACCAGCCTGTCGAGTCGTCCAGCATCCCTCTTGCTGATACTGCCTCCCCAACACACCACAGCATAGAAGAGGACGCTGGCTACCACAGACTGGTAGAACATCAGCAGGAGTTTCTGGCAGATCCTGAAGGACCCGAGCCTCCTGAGGAAGTACAGTCTGCTCTGTGCTTTCTTGTAGACTATGTCAGTGTTTACTGACCAGTCCAGCCTCTCGTCCAGGTGCACACCAAGGTATCTGTAGGAATTATTAAACTGTTTGTTTGTGTTTTTTCTGCAGTCTTTTGTTTTGCTACCCTCAGCCTCTTTTGAACTGAATATGTCTCCTTCATGTTGTGGTATTTTGTGTGGTATATGGTATCACAAGCAGCTACATTGAGTGGGAACTGAATCTGCAAAACAGAGTAGCAGGAATAAAGAGAGAGTAGGATAACCAGGCCAGGCCGATTTGCTGTTCCGAACAATCACACAGGTCACTTAATATCAGAGTGATCTTATGAAATGATCTTTTCAGATTTTCCAATTGTGATGAATGAGCAAGCAGGGAACGTGGGTACAAGTGCAGAGTATATTTAATAAAGTCCAGCATGACATTAGCTGGAGTAAGAGTGCAAGCTGAAATGGTGAGAGCTGAACAGTTCATGATAAAACAAGACCACAAAACCGAGAACACAAACAATACTAAGCAGGAACCAAAAACAACGAGCGACAAAATAACATCATGTATACTAACACTCACACTCAGACAGAGGGGTACCCCTGTGAACAGGAGGGGCCAGAAACTGGGAACAGGTGAGGGGCATGACAAAGGGCAGAGACACGGAGGAGCCAGAACCAAAATACACAAAAGCACATGGAAACAGCAGGAACATGAGGAAAGGTAAACAAAGACAGAAACGGACAGAGCAGGAAACAGGACAAGGCGTGACGCCTATAGTGTGGGGTGTCTATAATCCAGTTTTCACTTTTTGTTTTCCAATTCTGAATCATAAATATTCAACATGTTCAATATTTACAACTCAGTGTTCTGTAGAGTGGAGTGGATGCTGATTGTTTACGGTAAAACGGGATGTTAATGTCACATCTAAAAAAACATCAGCCAGCGAGAGCCAAGCTGAGTGTGTTTGGAAGTAGTTGTTAGTAGGGTGGCTTAATCGAGAGCAGATAGGAGGATAAACTTGTCGAGTTGTGGCAGCAGCATGAATGCCTGTATAATGTGTGCTGTAAAACATCCCAGCAGACGTGACTGCTTGACTTTGTATGCGGAGTGCACACACCAGCATGGCAATAGCCTTGCTGTCATATGTCCATGTTAGTATTGATCATTGGTTATGTCAGTTGGCGAGAAATCTCATGATGTAGTAGATCACGAGAAAGTCCCGGGAAGTTTGAGGAGTCTGAACCGTTGGTCAGGACCTGTTTGTCTGCATGATGTGAAAGTGTGTGGTGTTTCATTCAAGGCAGATTGTGTAGTGAAGGGACAATGATGAAGGACAACAACATTGATGAAATATGTTTTTATGTGTGGGGTCTCTCACATTGTCAACATCAGTTACGGCTTATTAATCCTCTAGTGTGGACCAGGGATTAGGGAACGTTATTGCACCATATTCCATCGGAGAGATACCTGCAGGGAAAGTGAATGTGGAAGATGAACATAAAAACTCATTAAAGGTGCACAGTGGTGCTCTTAGGGCTGTAGACCTGGTGTCCTATAGCTTGCTAATAGCTAAAGAAGTTTTACTGGACTTTGCCCTGTGTAGCACCCCTGTGCTCTTTTCCCATCAAGAGAGTTGGCACTGCGTCCACTGTGGTACCGAGGTGCCATTCATTCCTCCCCCTGCCAATCAATACCTGGCCTGTGGAGAGCACTTGGCTGTGATTGATATGAGCTATCAGCAGCAGGCATCTGGACGTTGAGTGTGGAAATGGGGCAAGACGAATGCCTACAGAGTGCAGGAGCCCATCTGTCCACATTGATTTGCCTCGAAAAACGTTTGACTTCTAAATCATCAACTATTTTGGTATCAGAGAAGAAAATAATCCTCCTGCCCGAGCCTGAAGTTAAAGGCAGGTATCTGATGTGTGAAGTTTCTCAGTGCTTATTATCATCTTCCACACTTTTATGATCAGATAAGCTGCTGAAGACACAGTGTCTCCGTTTCAGACCTGTTGATGTTTTTTTTTCTTTTGGAGATTCTGGAATCTCCTCCCCTTGCTTTTTCATATTGTTTTAATGATTGTGAATTGATTTTGATTCTTTATTATTAAGTCTGAAAGGAATTTAACTTAATAAGGTATTTGTGAATATTTCACCACATAAGGTGTGTTCTTTATTCATTGTACGCCCTTTTACTCCACTCCTTATTAACACCCAGATCTGATTTTTCTGCCTTGATGGTTTACAGTCATATGCAGTTGTTTGGAATTAAAAAAGAAGTCCTTTACAGAAAAGCCAACATGTTTCATATGCATATTTCAGGAACACTTAATTTGAAGGGTGTCTGCATAACACATTCATAGCATCTTACGTAAACATCTCAGAGCATATTGATAAAGTTTTTAAAAATTAGATTATTTTCAGTGAAGTGTCTCATTTCTGGACAGAAAAGGATAAAATGACCATTCTTGACCCTTATGGACAAAAAATGCTTGGACCGTAGTGTAGACTTATTTTGCTCTTTGTTTTCTTTCTACTTTTATTGTGCCAAAGGCTCATTTTAACAACCTGTTTCAGAAAGCATTATAATGTCATATTTTGTCAGTTTAGAAATTAGTAATAATAAAAAATAACAGTTTTTCACAGTAGTAAATAAGGACTTTTATTTTGGGGAAAAATGTGTCTCTGTAAAGTGGCATAGTACTCCATATTAAAATCATGCAAAACATGTAGACTTTATAAATGTCGATTGAAAACTTGTGAATGAACTGTTTATGTAAATTGCTATGAATGTTTTATGAAGACACATATTTACAGTAAGATCCCAAAGTCTGAGACCCCTGATAAAAATGCTTCTTCTAGTTTTTCACCCCCGAAGACATCAGCATAAAAATGTGGGTGAAATATTTACCTGAATTTAGGTATTTCTTAGTTTTCGTTTTTGGTCCTTGCCTTGCTTTAAGGGCTCCACAGGTTTGTGCAAAAGCCTTCAAGCAGATCAAATCCGATCAAAGAGTAGATCAAAGTGTGGTCTGACCTCAAATGTAAGTGGAAGAAATAAGACAAAAAAAATCTGACCTGTTTTGAATTATACATACAGGCCTTCACACTGTCAGGGTAGCAAACTGTCTTAAATCTGAATATGCCCTCAAAACAGGGCAGAACATTTCTCCTACAGTTTCCCTGCATACATTTTCTTTGCTTTAAATGTTTCCAAATTCAAAACTCTTTCTGTGCTTTATTTCCAGAGTTAAAGAAAAGCAGTCCCAGAATTTTCAGTGTGACTTCTGCACCCTACTGTATCGCTACTGTGAATGAACCTGAGCCTTACAACAGTCTGCATACACGGATCCTTATCAGTAGCATCACATGAATGTGACATGCATGGTGAACAACAAATAAATGAATTTGCAGCACAAGCTTTCATCACTGAGATCATTAAGTCTGATCAGCTCTCAGCTGTTCATGATTAGGGGAAACTGTCACATGCCTTGATGCACTGTCCACAAGCATAAACCACAAGTTAGTCACCGTCAATGCGGGATTATGATGGTAATATGTTCATGCCTTGTGAACCACAAACCACATGAATTATGATTTAATATTAGTTCCTATCAGTTCTAACATAATGAACATGTAAATGAAAAATTACCCATTTTTAAATAGCTGCACTTTGCAGCTCCCCTGCATGTTTATACAGTATTACATACATAACTGTTAAGACCCAGAATGATCTGAGAAACAAGTGATTCATGAAGTAAACCATAATCCAAGGGAGGGAAACCGGAGTACACTACATATTGATTAAGTTGGTATTAACTGAGCTAAAGATAATGTTCACGGGGGAGAAAAATCTATTTTTAACGACGAGGATGTTTGGACATGCATGCACCGGTCAGTTTGACCTATTCCTACACAGCTGAACATTACAGGAGTGATAGGGTCACATGGTCAGCAGATTGGCTATATATCTGATTTAATCAGAAATGCATATGAGCATGGTATCGAGAGGGTCTCTAAGCCAACGAGGATTTTCTCTCGATGACGGCAGGGTGGTGGGAGGACAAAGTGAAGCATGATTATTATTGGCTACTATTAATAATTATTCATTATTGGTTAATATTGCTTTCTGATAGCCACTGGTGCCCGGTGATTAAAGACCCCCCAAAGAAATATAAATGATAATCTTTCACAGCTGTGACATATTAAAGAGCCTGTATCATGAAAAGTTTTCTTTGCTTGGTTTAGATAGATGGGCTGATAAGAATGTCAGCACTGTTATAGTTTAATATAATTTGTCCACTCACCATACAGTGTATCTATGGAAACTGTGCTGCAAAAAACTGCCTGTGTTGATTGCATTGTTTTTGTGATGTCACAAAACCAGCTCATTCATATCTCATTTCTGCCTGTTAGCCGACTGCACTTTAACCCTTCCCATTTTAGTGGTACAGTCCACATTGCTGTTTTCAATGATCTACAATACAGCGTAGCCAATCAGAACAGAGGTCATTTACATAAAGTAAAGGCGCAGTAGCTAAAAGTGCCCAGAAAAGGGATGATATGGGCCCTTTAAGAACTAAGCTTGTATTGTTTTCCTCTGTAGTCTAGCAGGCTCCCTCTTCTGCATGTACAGCCTGAGTTTTACCCCAGTTGTGAATAAAAGGAGTGAGGTCAGGCTCAATCTCTGAACTGAATGTTGTTGTATTTGCAGTAGATCAGGAGAATGATTTGGATGTGGGTGCTAAAACACAGGCTGTTCAAAAGAATCAGCTTGTTAAATTGAATCTTGCTAATCTAATCCTCTCTGTAGTTGAGAATCTCTGTGGGTAGAGGCTGTCGAGCTGTAGGAGGCTCTCTAGCTCCCTCTGGCTCTGAGTGCGTGGTGCTGGTGGGTGGAGGTGGAGCTGGCAGGCAGGAGCTGCTGGGAGCTGAGGGAGATTCTCCCTGTGGTGGCAGTGAGGCAGGCAGGCTTTGATGTGGATATAGCCAGCACAGCCTGGATCTTGGCCTGAGAAGCAGCCTGAGAGGAGGGTGCCCTCTGATCTCTGTCGCTTCAAAGCAGGTGTTCTTCCCCTCCCTGCTGCACCCCAAACTCCTCCCTAAATGCAGCCCCCTCCACTTCCAGTCCCAATCATCCATTCATACCAGTGTGTCTCTCTCTCTCCTCCCTCTGTTTTCTTTCTTTCTTTCTCCCTGTCCCTTTCACTCCTTTTTTTGTCTCTCCCTCCATCTCTCTCTTATTAACTCTCTTCCCACTTCTCCTCTCTCCTCCCTTTCATTTCCACTCTCTCACTCTTTCATCCACTTTTCTCTTTCACTCTATCTCTCTGACTAATAGTTTTCCTTTCTATGCCCCACTCTTTTTTTCTGTCTTTCTTCCCTTTCCTCTCTCACTCTCTCACTCTCTCTGTTTCTTTCCTCTTTCTCTGTTTAGTCCACCCCCCCTCTCTCTCTCTCACAGTCCTCCCACTCAGTTTGCTGTTCTCAGCCAACATTCCCACACAGCTGAGATACTGACATCAGATCTGATGGACAGATTAGTTTTGTCAGCCAAGACACCATGCAACTGTTACTCATTCTCTCTCTCTCTTTTTTTTCTCTCTCTCTTTCTTTCACTCTCTCTCCCTCCCCTCTTTTCTTTTCATGTTCACACTCACTCATTAAGCGTCCCCTCCTCGTTTTGGCAGACTAACATTTCACAATTTCCTCTTTGTTGATGTCTCAGAAATCCATATGAGACGTTTAGTAACAGTTATTGTGCTGCTTTTGAAACAATATTGCAGACCGTGGCATGTGTTGCTAACAATTATGGGTGTGAGAAAAGTGATGAGCCAATAAAGACTGTATTTATTAAGGAATAAATGCACATAGGCTATTGTCTTTTTTAAAAAATCTTAAGCCTCTGACTAACAGGCATGCAGTCCTCAAAAGAGCCATTAAGGCAAGGTGCTGTGTTGCAGGATACTGACTAGCACCACTGATGACTCTTTATGATGGACTGGGTCTCTGTGAAAATGAACATCACCCATGCCCGCTGATGGATGACTGTAAAACAGTATGAAAAGTGCCAACATCCCCTTCACAGCCTGGAAAGACAGATTCCATATAATACCCCACTGCTGTCTCTGTTGTTGTTTCTGCTGTATTAACAAGGTTAGCTAAAGTGTAAAGGCCTTTGTCTATGACTGAACCTCCAGATTCATTTACTAGCTGACATTTAGTCAGGACTACAACCAAAGAGCATGAAGATGATGGTGAAAACAACCAAATCGGTGAGATGCAAATGCGTGAAGCTCATATGTCAAAGACTGTAATAAATGTAATACCTAAAGATATTAATCAACAAGTCATGAACAGCTCCTGAAACGGCAGGGATACCTAGGTAGCTGGATCTACCCATCTTTCACAGCGGCAGCTTCTTAGCTAAGCTAAATTACTAGTTCTGCGAATATTAACCTTTAAATGCCCACCCAAGATTGTGGCTATTCCTCTTATCTGTTAATCCTAATGCTGTTGTTGCATTTATTCAGTGTATAAAGGACACAATGTAGCAGTCGAAAGTTCTTACAGATTACATAATGTACATCTGAAGCATCACTAAGCAACAACAATAATACAAGATGTCTAAAGGTACATATCTCACATGGACTTGTGTATATAGTTATATGCTGTTCTTGTTTGATGCCACAAAAAATGCAGTTTTGACCAAAATAAGAAGCAAACAATATCAGTGTAGAACAGAAGTGGCCCTGCAGGCTCACTGGAGCATCCCCTCTTATTCCATACCGTCCACCCACACTTCACACTTTTCCTCTGTCTCTTTACTGCTTGTCCCTGTAGCCTTGCCTTCTGCCTGCAGTGCTGCAGATCACACTCTTCATTCAGGGTGTGTGTGTGAGTGGGTCACTGAGACATGGCCTGGGGCCATAGTGACAGTAGTGAGAAATGCGTCACGGCCATCACTCCTTCAGAAAACGGCTGCAGGTCCACTTGCTCTTATTTCACGGATTGTGCTCTCTCTCTCTCTCTCTCTCTCTCTCTCTCTCTCTCTCTCTCTCTCTCTCTCTCTCTCTCTCTCTCTCTTTTTCTTTCTCTCTCTCTCCCTGGTTGAGCAGCAGAGCAGGCTCAGGCTGTGTAGCCGTTTAGATCGCTCAGAGTCATCGTCCCTGATCACACCCTGGGACGTGACCTGGAACCCTTAGCAGTGGAGTGTTCAGGGAGCTTAGATGGCCAGAGAGAGTGAGGGAGTGCAGTGTGTTTGTGTCTGAGTCCCGGGGAAGGCAGGTAATAGATGTGCAGTGTAAAGTGAGGTAATGATGCAGGCAGTGTAGGAGTATAGGGCGGCTGGACAGGATGGACAGCTTGGTAAGAGAAACGTGGCGAGCAAAAATGTACTGCTTTTGTAGGCATTAATAACTTTTAACTTAATAAACCAAAAGTCAACTGAAACCAAATGTATACTATACTATATTATACCATACTATACTATACTATACTACACTATACTATACTATATTATACTATACTATACTATACTATACTATACTACACTATACTATACTATATTATACTATACTATACTATACTACACTACATTATACTATATTATACTATACTATACTATATTATACCATACTATACTATACTACACTATATTATATTACATTATACTATACTATACTACACTACACTACATTATACTATACTATACTATACTACACTACATTATACTATATTATACTACATTATACTATATTATACTAAACTATACTATATTATACTATACTATACTATATTATACTATATTATACTATACTATACTATATTATACTATACTATATTATACTATACTATACTATATTATATTATATTATATTATACTATACTATACTATACTATACTATACTATACTATACTATGCATATGTATATTATACTATATGGAATTTCTTTTTTTTTTTTTTTTGCTTACTATAAACCAAGTAATCTTAATCACATGAAATGGTGTTGAAGTCTAAACTCGGGGATGGCCAGCAGCTTGATTATTTCAAATCTGAAGCAGGTGGTGGGTAAAATCTTAAAAATATTCATTTTAAAATACCTTCTGGATTAAACAGAATTAATTAATTGTACTTAATTATGAATTTGACACTGTATTAAATAAATAAATGCCTGAATCTCTAAAGACACCTGCTCAACCAATATTTCTTAGGCAGTAAGTCGTCGTCCCCCACCCCCCCCCCCACGCTTTATTTGCAGTAACAGACTACTGAGAGTACTTGATGCTAGAACGTTGTTGTGAAAATTTGATTGCATTTAGTCACAAGAGCTTTAGTGAAGTCTGATACTTTGTTGGATGATTAGTTCTACCCATCTTAATGATACTGGATAAAGCTCCATCACTTTATACTTCTCAAGCGAACTTTTGCCTTTGGACCTGATCTTAGGCTAATCCAGAATGCTCTATTAGCAATGCTTGTGAGGGTTACAGATGAATGAATCAGATGAATGTCTGGGTCACCAACAGGTGCATCTTAATGTAGCTGAGTTTACTAATTAGGAGATGTGTCTGGATGCTTTGGATATCTAGTGAAACTTTCTATGGACTGAGAAACATCCTGTTGTTTTGTGGACTTGTGAACTATGTCCATTTCTTCATGCAGTAACTGACTTCCGCTGCACAGCATAGCACACACTCTTTCACATCATAGCTTTGAAGCAGTTCAGCAGCTGATCACAATTATTTTGTGTAACATTTCGCTATAACTTAGTTAAAGATTTCCTGTTGGTGCACTGAGGGGGGTGATGTTTTCAGATAAAAGTGATGAGCTTTGCCCTTTAATGAACCACCCAGTTGAGTGATTAATGAGCCATCTCTGTCCTCAATTCACTGAACTCCAGCCTGGACTTAATTAAAACTTTAACCACCAATCATAAATGATCTCAGAACCTCAGGGTACAAATTGCTCCTCAACAAAACTCAATCTGGGGAAGTAGTAGAAGGGGAACAAAAGAATGTGGTCTTGGGTCTTAGATGTGAATGGCAGCATATTTGGTCATGTTTCGGTCATCAGGCCTGAATATCTGTGTATAGGCAGGCATTGGTGCCACACCTCCCAAAGACTATTTGACCTCTGACTAAGGAACACCAGCCTTGACATAGCCTAGGTCTATAAAGTCTCTTTACCCGAATGGAAAATAGATCTGATATAATGGATGAAGAGTGTAGACGCTATGCGGTGTGCTTAATCGACTGGCTAGTCTGTGTATATTACCGTGATATATACCATTATCAGTGTTTTTGACTCTGTTTTCTTTTGTGTTTTACAGATGCAAGTTCGCCCTCCGCTGTGACCTCTCCTCAGCCGTCCTCAGGCCGTTCTTTCCTTTATCCTCCTGCCATTCTGGCTGTTTCTCTTGTGTGTGCTTGCTCTTTTATCTGTGTTGAGAATAATGTGGGGGTGTATGTCTGTGTGTGTGGGCATTTTAAGTAATTTAAAGTATTTTTAATCAGCACTTTTTACTGTACTGCTCTTTACCTCCTTGAATGGGGCTCATATCAAAGAATAGACCCCAAATACATTTACTGTAGGCTTGTTATCAGCATCAATGTTAATATACTTTGTTTTCTTCCTTTGCTTGCCCATATGTTTACTGTTCACTGCTTATTGGCACTGTATGCATACATTAAATAGTAAAATAATATAATTTGTGTACATTCATTTTTCTAGAGCACACAGTCACATAAAGTAACAAAATGTCAAATATTTATTTTGGAAATGAGCGATTGAGCTTTGGCAGGGAGTTTTTGCTAATGTATGTGTTTCTGTATCATATACTTAATTAAACAGTGACATGTTAAATGCATCAGCTTGCTCCCTCTTACTTTTACTTTACAAAGAAAAAAAACCCAGCCAGAGATGAGTGTTTCAGACAGGCTCCCAAAAACATCAGCCTAACCACGTTTGCTTACTGGTATCCTAAAAATCTTCTGGGTTATAAAAACCCTTTAAAAGCCCTCAAGCTGTTAATTTGGTCAGCTCTCTCTGACCTTCAGCTGACCGTTTGCTTAAATGCCCATTGCCAGTGACTGTTCTGAGCAAAATGGTTTGGCCTTTGATGTTGTTTTCAGTTGTTGTGCCTGGTGTCGGTGTCTGTAATCGTCTTGATCAACCAAACCACTACCATCATTTACATTTATGTCTGACACTCCTTTCCAGAGTGACTTACAAGGTTAATCATATTGCAGGTAGGCCAATGTAGTGTTAGGAGTCCAAAGACTCTTACTGGTCTAGCACAACATAGTCACGCAGACCAGACCACGAACTCTCACATATGGTGTGGTAGCTCAATGACAAGTGGTGTTATCCATTGCCCCACACCAACCTTTTACCAAACAACTCATTTATCAGAGTGCTCCATTTGGTACAGATTAAAAGATGCCACATTGATACCAGTGAAAACAAGCCAGATATGATTTTTCCATCCGTGTCCACCTTGACTAAAACTGACCTATCTGCTATCTATCTATCGAAACTATCCACTAGCAGATTTCCCCACACTTAGTGAAGAAAAGCAGGAAAGTCAGTGCAGCTGTATGAAATAAGTGATTTAAGACGCTGCTTAGGGCCCCATGGCACCAGGGGCTCATAACAAGAGTTCCCAACTTCTGAATCACTAGTGTGCCATTATGTTGTCTAAGATGCTTTTAAAAAAGAACATACACATCTGGACCTAAAAAACAACTGTTTAATTTTTTATTTAACTACTAGACTAACTTTACTCCCGAGTTTAATCTTCACAAAACAACAAAAACAATGTAGTTAACTAGCTTTCTCTCCTAATACTTTACTGCATAAACAGCCATTATTTTGATTGTCCACCATGATGGATTTGGCAATATGTATAATCACCAACAGTTTCACTCTCCACACTAATTGTTGTCTATTAGCTTTTTGTTTATTTTGTTTGTTTGTTTTTTTTTTCATTTTGGTATACATATATAGTTATATGTGGTTGTTCTACAGAGTATACATTTTTATTTAACATCGTTTCAAATTTTAACCTTCATAATTGGAAGGTTAAATGTAATCTCTGAATGAGTTTTGAATCTCAGGATTAAGTCTCTAGATTTACCATACATGTAATCCAGGGTTAAAATGGCGATTTGAATTTAATCATGATTATTTTAAACTAAAGTTTGGTGCAACTCACCCTTACAACCCCAAACAAGCATCTCCAGCAATACACAAATGAGCAGTTCTAAATGTATATAATGTAAACAGCTTGTGGATGTGTTTGTTTGTACTAGCTGGCTAGATGGGGTTGGTGGTCTATTATAGTCTTCATTATAAGAATAGTTGCACCCAGAAAAAAGTGCTGGATTGCAATGCTGTTCGGAAGGAAGCTTAAGGTTACCAACAACAATAAATTATGAACAATTTAGGCTGATATGGGCAATATCAGTATGGAGTTGGGTTGCCATATTTGCTAAGGCAACATGTCAAACATCTCGGCTGTGATAATCCATCCCATGCAGCTTGAATATTCTCACGCAGTTCCTGCACATTGCGGTAGGGGTGGAGGTGGAGTGACATGAGGTCTTCTGGACACCGTTCACCTTTCAGCTAAGCAAAGTGCTTCCACACACTGGTTTGTTGGTCGTCTCCACCAACACAAAGGTAGGACCTGTCACTGAAGATGACCTGCTATCATTCTGAGCCACTTTAAACCAGTTTGGCACAACACCATTGCAATCTTTGGCAATGTTGACGTGGTGTTAAGAACTGTTGTAGTAACGCTCTGCGTGTGTGTAGTCCTGTGTCGTGAAGCCGTCTGCCAATGATACTTGTACTAACAGGATGACTCGCTGATCGCTGCTCATTGAATGTATGCAATCGTTGGGTCAGTCGGGTACAGTGATAAGGCCCATCCTTGCTTATGTCACAGACACGACCAAATGTGAAACCTGAATCATTTGCATGTCTCACAATGTCAAACCTACCCACCACGTTTCATTCCTGTCGGTTGGTTTCTTCTGGGTGCAAAAATTTGTGCAGTTATTTTTTTGATGATAAGTGTTTAAAGCAAGTCGATGGGCAGATGCTAAAGCCATTGAACGCCCACTGACTATTATATATGGGTTTTATATCAGGTTTTCTTCTGTTCTTTTTTTAACTACAGGAAAATTATTGTCATTGTTACTAATCAATTGTGTGCTACAGATGCAACAGGGATAAGGTTGGGTGGTGGAAGGACTATTCCTTGAAAAAACCTATTAATTCTCACCCTCCCTTGTGCTTTCTCCGTCTCGCAGTATACACGCACAGTCACACAAACTTATAGCACTTGGCAATTCAGGAGGAGTGGAAAAAAAAGAAATGACTGAGAAATTACAGGTTTGTGATTGCCTCAGGCATTCAGCCTTTAGCTAATCAAGATGAGACAGGCACTTTTCCTCTTTCCTCTGCAATTTGTCACATTTACATTTTTTTTCTTCCCCCAAGTTATCATTCAGAGATAGTAACAGACATAATTTGATATCTCTTTAGAATGATTATGCTCTTTTCTGTTGGATAATCACTGAAGTGAAAGGGAAAATTGAGACACTGCATGTTGTTTTAATGTAGCACGACTCTGGGGACGGCTTTTATCTTATGTAAGAGTCCCATAATTCTCTGAGAGTTATTAAAAATAGGCAAAATCCCCATGTGGTCATTCTTTGTTCCATATTTGATGCATTTCTTTAGGTTCACTTAAGTGCCCGAATGACTGAATCTATAGAGAGTGTATGGCTATGCATCTAACTTGGATCACTGTTGTTTGGTTGTTTGGATATTTAGTCTGTTTCATTTGATGTTTTTAAAAGTATCTTTATGTATTATTTTTATGCTAAAGAAAGTTCTAATCATGATACAAGAGCATGTTTAAACATGTACAAAAGACTGCAAAGACAAAACTGGGAATACAGTCCTGTGTTTGAACCCAGCCCCCAGCTTTTGTCTTCCAAAGCAGGTTTTATGAAGCTATGAGAGAAGATTTATGTTTATTGTCCTTCAACAAGCTCACAAAAAAATTGCTAAGCTACAAACCAAGTGATTGTTTGCAACCCATGCTGGAGATTTGCATCATTCCACTCCACATGAAGCCATGCAGGAAGTGTCAAATCAGACTCCACCTGGTCCCCATTGGAAACAGTCAGTGGTTTGAACAGATTGAGCAAATAAGCAAAACCAAAGTATTAGTACTCTGTAGCATTATTAGCCAGAAAACAAGCTAGCAAGGTTTTTATTTCACCACATCAACCTAATGACAGCCGCTACAGTAGAACAGTGGAGCTGGAGCTGATGCCAGCAGTAGCTTAGCGCACGCTAACAGGTCAGCATACTAACACTTCTTTGTCAATCAACTTTGCTCGACTCAGCTTTCATACTCTAACCTTGTGTCAATGGAGCATTTAGCAGCTGGAATTGATTCAGCTTTGTAGCGTGTTAGCATGCAAGCTAAACAAGCACCAACACCTGATGCTAACTGAAACAGGCAATCAGTTCCACATATTAAATAGACCTGGCAATCCTCATCCACTTGCTGATTGTTAGCTGCACTGTCTAAACATCATGGACATTAGCTACATTAGCGCAGAGGTCTTCTGTATGTAAACGGTTTTACATTGTAGTCTACTGGACCATGGTGGTAAACATAATCATAAAAAACATCCAGGAGATGTTAACCAAAGGAGGTCTTGAAAGATTCAGCTACCTGGATGCTGTAATAGGTTTGACCTGCCCATGTTCCAACCACAAATACATTCTTTTGTAACTGCATTTGCTAGTTCTGACAAGCTTTACAGAACACTGGAATGAAAATTCCATTTAACTTGATGAGAAATAAATTGCAGCGCTTTTCCCCCACAGTGGGCTACACTTTCAGTGTGTTATTTATTTCAGAATATCTTTATTTTGTGCACATGTTGTAGGGTCACACTGATAGGATGGATTGGACATGGTGTTTTGCTCTTCTATGTTGTTCTATGACATACATCATGGATATGCTATGCCGTGTGTGAAATGTCATACATCCTGCCTACTCACACAGTATTTTAAGGCAGGAAAGCACCCAGTCATGTCCGAATCTAATGTTTGTATAAAACTCAGCTGTCTGCTGAGGTGCCTCCGTTCACTTTAGAAGGCAGCGTAGATCCCATAATCTTCTGTGTCCATGCCAGGATCCGATTAGGAAAAAATAGCAGAAATCAGCAGAACGGACACTGTGGACCACATTGCCTTCTAAGGCACTGACTTACAAGACAGAGAGCAAGGCATGAAGATGGCTGCCTACAGTTTCGGACATAGAATATATCAGTGTTGTTTCCGGCTTAGCTTTGATTAGCCACAGTCAAAACTGTTGCAGCATCATTTGATTAATGGACATGTTTTAAAACCGAGTTGTCCATTCCAATTTCTTATTAGCTTAGTTAGCACTCTGTAAAGCTAGTCTAAGACAGAACTCATTTAAGAGCATGGCATGGATAGGTCAATTAATACGTAATTCAATTTATTGAACAAGGTACATCACTGTTAGCAGTAAAGTAACGCAATAAAGAAAGGTGCAACCTGCTATTGTCACTAAAGACTCATTCCATGGCTTCATTATCAGGACATCCATTTGGAAAGACATTGTAGGCTACAAGCTCGGGGTAAAAATAGAGACAGAAAGATGCTGACTATTCCTTCTGAATCCATCTTTATTTGGATGGAAAACATTGGCTAAGTGGCTGGAATGGTGCATCATTAGCTTCTCTCTCCTTCTCCCATTTGCGACTGTGCTGGTAGAGGATAAATCACTGGGTTATTGCTCCTAGAGGCCTCATGAATCAGACAGCCCTCCGTGGTGAGAAATTAAAGGCTTTCTAATGGGCTGAGCTGCTGGAACATATTGCAATTGTGAACACAATGCCTACCCTTCACATACTGATTTGTGCATCCAGTTCTGCCTCACAAACCCCGCAACCATGAATGCAACAAGTTGTCTTGATGAGATTGAGTGGGAAGTGCATAGGCAAATTTAAAGTGCTAAAATTGAGAAAAGCTCAATTGGTAGCTGTAGTGGTGCAGATTCTTTAGTGGTTAAGGCAAACCAAATGCCATGCTGTCTAAAAAACTTGTAGTGCAACAAGTTGGACTGTATAAGCTGGTCTTCCTTGGGTGTACTTTCACTACGACACTATTGAGATTTTGTCATAGTGATTGCTGCTAGGAAAGCGGACAGCACAGTCAATAATGATATGTCATCATTTTGCTGTAGACAAATTTACCCTGACAGATAAAGGGCAGCATATGGAAGAGTAGGGGAGGGGCACATACGTATTATGGATGGCTTGCCAAATGCATCCAGCTTGCATTGATCAAACATGCGAGCCATGGCAGCAGTGTGTAAGGTGTGAGAGGGCTGATGTCTCTGACAGGATGCCTCTTATGACTGCCACATAGGGGGGAGAAAAAATGTCCCAGAGTGCATCACAGCACTCATAGGAAAGAGCAACTAAATGTCAGACTTCAAAATCCATATGAGAATGAGTCTGATATGAAAGCTTGTTGAATAGAATGGCAACAAATTACCCATTTGTATTACAAATCTATATTTAATGTGATTCTCATGGCATATCGTTTCAGTCTCTATTTCTTCCTAATATATTTGTGAGGTTTTCATAGCCTAGAGCCTAAAATTCAATTAGCGGAATACATATAACATTGAGTACTTGAAGCGGTCATAAACATTTAAAGGCTACATAGATTCACCTCAGTTGGAAATGTTAATGTGGTTGGTGTAGCTCAGCGGATAATACCACTACCCACCAGGGAGCCACCAGCACATGTGGGAGACTGGGGTTTGAATCCCAGCATGGCTATGCTACACCAATAAGAGTCCTTGGGCAAGACTCCTTACACTGCACTGGCCTACCTGTAATATGGATACCCATGTAAGTCGCTCTGGAAAAAAGTGTCAGATAAATGTAAATGTAATGCTAATGCTCATGAAGGGATTCCTGTTCTCCTGTACTAATATGGAACGGAGTTTTAAAAAAATATATATTTAGTAGTATTAACTGGTCAGAGTTTCAGTTCATCACCCCGCTGACAAACTATCAATCCACAACACCTGATTTATGTCAAACAATGCTAACCAGTATGGTACAGTATAGCTGAATGTGATGCTAGCACTAGCTTTGTTAGCAGGTTATCTGCTCAACAAACCACAGACTAGATTACATTCATTCTGGCATTGTGACGTCAGTCAGCCGACCATTTGGTGCATGATAGTTGTTAGCCAGTTAGCTAAGCAAGCACTAGCACTAGAGTACTAGCTAAGACTGCAGGCTATTAGCTCCACACATGCCATATTTGACTGCTTATTGGATAAATGTTAAAAAATGATAAAAGAAATTTGACACTAAACTATTTAACCAGTTGTTAACCACAGTAGCTACACATCATATAATTGTAAGCTAGCATAATCTTGTTCTGCATTTAAATGTCTGCTGTCAGGTGTCATTCTGTTTGTGGTACATACCATGAATAGAATACTGGGAAACTGTTCACAAGTGTTCTGGATCTAAGACATTTTAAAGTGAACTGAAATGATAACAAAGTATGAATAAATAACAGTTTAACAGCATGAACGATATATATTGTTGCGTAGCTTTCTACTATCATGCTAACCAGCTAGCCCAGGTCCATCCTGTCTCCTAATACCACTTTGTACCTCAGTACAGTAGGGTGCGAAAGTTTGGGCAGCGTTGTTAATTTTCCTGATTTACCTTTATAAAGCATTGATTGTTTGGAGAAAAAAATTCCATTAAATATAATATAGGGGACAAACACAGTGATATTTGAGTAGTGATATGAGGTTTATATGATTTAAGTGTGCAATAATTGTCTAAACAAAATTAGGCAGGTGCATAAATTTGGGCACAAAAAAAAAAACCTTTAGTAGATCCTCCTTTCGCAGAAATAACAACCTCTAAACGCTTCCTATAGCTTCTACTGAGAGTCTGGATTGTGGCTGAAGGTATTTTAGACTATTCTTCTTTACAAAACATTTCTAGTTCATTCAGGTTTGATGGTTTGCGAGCATGGACAGCTCTCTTTAAGTGATACCACAGATTTTCAATAATATTCAGGTCTGGGGACTGAGATGGCCATTCCAGAACCTTGTACTTGTTCCTCTGCATGAATGCATTCGTAGATTTTGAGCAGTGTTTAGGGTCGTTGTCTTGTTGGAAGATCCATCCCCGGTGCAGCTTCAGCTTTGTCATTGATTCCTGGACATTGGTCTCCAGAATCTGCTGATATTGATTCCATGAATCCATGCGTCCCTCAACTTTAACAAAATTCCCAGTCCCTCTACTGGCCACACAGCCCCACAGCATGATGGAACCACCACCAAATTTTACTGTAGGTAGCAGGTGTTTTTCTTGGAGTGATGTGTTCTTTTTCTTCTATGCATAACGGCCCTTGTTATGCCCAAATAACTCTATTTTAGTTTCATCAGTCCACAGCACCTTATTCCAAAATGAAGCTGGCTTGTCCAAATGTGCTTTAGCATACCTCAAGTGGCTCTGTTTGTGAGCTGCATCACTCTCCCATACAGCATCTCCTTGTGTAAAGTGCACCGAATAGTTGAACGATGCACAGTGACTCCATCAGCATTTCATTTGCAGGTCATTTGAAAGTTGTTTTGAGACTCCCATGCTGTGACTCTTCAGAGAAGATTCAAAGAGGAGAAAAATCTACAATTGCCGTCCTTAAATACCCTTTCTCATAATTGGAGTCACCTGTGTATGGAGGTCAAGGGTCACTGAAGTTCCAATAATTAGTTCTAAAGGTTTTAAAATCAATAAAATGACAACAGTGCCCAAATTTATGCACCTGCCTACTTTTGTTTAACCAATTATTGCACACTTTCTGTAAATCATATGAACTTCATTTCACTTCTCAAATACAACTGTGTTTGTCCCCTATATGATATATTTAATGCAATTTTTTTCTCCAAACAATCAATGCTTTATAAAGGTAAATCAGGAAAATTAACAACGCTGCCCAAACTTTCGCACCCACTGTAGGTGATAGTAAGTCACTTTTGTGTGGAGTCTGCCACATGAGCAGATGAAGAAGTGATGCTCTCTGCAAGATAGTTTGAAATAAAGTAAAACAAGGTACAAAAAAGCAGCTAACACTGATGCTGGAGGAATTACTGGCAAATAAAGAAATGGGGTTTTACTTCCAGTGGGTTCTTCATACTGGAAAATGGGTGGTAATAGGGTATAAATGGGGTGGAAGAGTGAAGATGAAGGATGAGAGACTGTATGGAGTATGAAGTTGAAAGACTGTCATCTTACACATTGCTCCAGTTTTGTCCAGAAAAGAAGGCTATTACATGTAATATAAAATCAGTGACTAGGTGTAAAAATCTACCAGTACTTGATATCTAAAATATACTTGACAAAAAATTCTCAGTTTGGTAAAATTCTTATGCTCTTTACATTCAAACTAAATGGTTAGAACAAAATAAAAAATTACTAACTAATGACAAATTTAATTTAGTTTAATTATATGCTCTGTCTTTAGGCTTAATGAAATATGATGGCAGGTATGGAAAGCTTTTCAAGCTACCAGCTCTGTTTGTAGTGATAAGGACATGTTCATGTGGGATTTTAGAGATTGTGAATTAGTGACTCGCTCCAGAATGTCCGTAACTTTGTATTGTCATAGAAATTGTGTTCAGTGATACAGAGATGTTGAACTGAAAACAAACATTTGGCCATTTGGAGGTTAGCCCTACACAATAAGCTAGTGGGTTACATAGATGAACAATAATGCTACTCAGTGTTAACAGAGAGTTTTGCATTCAAAGTCACTAAGCCTGGAGAAACCGTTATCATACTGGGAAAAAATGTCCCTCCAAGTGCCAGACGTCCTCATCAGGTCTTCTTGAGCGCATGCCAGATGCAGCTTAACAACCTTGACAAGGTGAATGCAGATAAAGCAGAGAATAGTTATTATGGTCTATACAGGTGCTGAAACAAAATCCTTAATTTGAGAAATAGTTTTAGTTCAGTGAATCAAAAAGTACTTTCCTCTGTAGTTTACCATTTAAAATTGTAAGGCCTTGGATCATGGAAATCCCAGGTTCCTTAGCTTTGTTTTAATGGAAAAGCTTAATGAAGTATGCAAACATTATTATAGTTCTATATCTTGGAAAGTGATCTGCAGTTCAATTTTAAATTCATTGTTTTTTTTTTCTGATGTCACAGCAAACTTAAAACTGAAGTAAGTTACCTGGATCAATCTTAAAGGTGCCAGCCTGTATAATTGTAAGAAATTAAGAGGAGGGTTGGAAAATTATAATTTCTTTGGTTCATAAAACCATGGAATAAGTGGACCTTGTGGAAAAAATATTTTATAAGAGGTTATATGTGTACATGAATATTTAGGATATGGGCCCTTTGAATGATAGATAATAATTTAATTAATTAAATAATAGATAATGTGGTGTGCATCCTATAACACTGAATATGGAAGGATAGAGCACTAGTTTGATATAAAGGCACAATGGTGGATATTAATGTTAAACAATTAAGTGCCTTATGTTGCCTGTGAGTGATGATTTCTTCATAGAACCACTAAATGTTTGCTTTATGAATTTATATTTTTGACTCCACATGCTCACAGTTACACACAACACAGTATTGGTTGTCAGTGCACTGAAAGTCACAAGGCAGTTTGTAAAGTTAAGAGAGTTGATAAGATCTCCTGATTTTATCGGAAAAAGATGGACACAATCATGAGTCAGAATTCCAGCTAAAATCTACTATGTGTTTCATGTTTTGTTGCCTGATATATCACTCAGATACAAATGATATAAAATATATCTACATATTTATAAGCATTAATTAATAAACATCACCAACGAACCATCACCAATTCCCATTTCTCTGGGCCTTTTCGTTGTTGGAATATACAGGACACCTTTACGGTAAAACTCTCTCTTATGCAGATTGAGCTGAGGAGGTTTTGTCTGGTGCTAACACGTCGCCATGCACTGGCAGACTGCTTTCAGATGGCAGCTTTTAGAAATGAACAGCCTAAACCCACAGCTGTCTCTGACGGCCTTGATGGCTCTCACACATACACATTTGCACTCCCTCAACCACTAAGTGCTCTGTCAATGTGTACAATGGTATGGAGTTTCCACAGACTCCACAGAATTAGTATGTAAACAGGCAACTTCACTTGCCAGTATGCAAAGTGGGCAACTGCTTGGGGCCCCAGGCCAATGAGAGGGTCCCCATGTATATATACACGTGTTTATATTCACATAAATGGTAGTGGTAGTAATTTTAAGTGGTTATATAATCATAGTAATATTGAAATGTACAATTCACATTTTTGTATTGCTATCAGATCCCACCAATTTTGGTGGATCCCATATCTCATTCACATCATCGATCAAATCATTTTCTACCATGTTTGTCATGTGTGAACGTGTCAAGAGACACGGAAATTACATGTCATGTTTTTCATGTCATGCTGTAGCAAGCGGCATACCATGGCAAGCGGTGTACCTTTTTCATCTAGTTCATTTCCAGCTCCTTTTTAGAAGTAGCTTGTTTGTGCATGTGTGATGAATGCTAGCAGAAAAGAAAAAAAATGAAAATACAACCAAAATAGTTAGTTTTAGCACTTCACTTGTGAAGTTAATTCAGAAACTCACTTTGTCTTAACCCTTTAAGGTTCTCCTCAACCTTTTGGTAGAGCAGTCACTACAATGTAATGAAGCAGGTGTTGAACTTAACTCAACCTTGAGTGTACTATCTCTACCAATTGGCAGAAGTATTTTAGGCTAAAAAAATTATAGTAGATATAAATACGCCTTTACTGCTGTCAACATACGAAGCAAGCAAGCAACAAGTAAATCGCTCCACGCGTGGATTATTTTTGGCAGAATTTCTAAAGGTAAGCTTACTTTATTGGGATAGTAGAATTTCTGGTTTATTGAACATAATTAACTTTATTATTAAATTAATTAAATTAAATTACAGCAAAAAGGGGTCTATAAAAGTAAAATCGTAATAAATATGCATTACCAAATGGTATAATTCATTTTAATGCTAAAGGTGTCTGTGCTAAAATAAAGTAATTAAATGGACTGTGTGTTATTACTATTGCCCCAAACAAACAAGCAAAAAATCTTTTTTTCTATTCTTGGTGAAGAAGCTAAGAGGGTTAAGAGTGTATAACAAGCATTTTTGGGGAATTGACATATGCAAAAACAGACATTGCCTAAGAACCTTATTCACACTCTAGTTAATCCTAAAATCAACTGTGATCAGGAATCCTAATATTAAGCTGCATATCTAATTCACCCTTTAATGCACTTTTTATTCTTTCTATGATGTCCCTCTCCGCTCCTTCATCACCCTACATGATCTGTCACTACTAAGTGCTCCAGAATCTCATCATCTGTGAATATGCACTTAGAGTGAGGAAGTGATGTAATCTCTGTTGTTTAAGCTCTTAAATATTGGATGAACTCTGTTTTTTGGAGTGTTACATATCGGTTTAGAGTATATGATATCAAATTTCTCTAACTTTGCTTTTGCTTTGGACTCGCCCTCCCACTGGGGTACAAAGCATCACCTGCCAGTTTCACTCTCTTCTGTTGAACCAGAAAGCTATACCTGCGGGTGCCATTCTCCCTCCTCATGCAGTTTGAAGCCTTCAGCCTTGGATGCGATTAAAAGCCTCACCTAGATGTCATGAAAAGTTCAGGGACCTAAACTGAATCCAATCTTGCATTTTATTCTCGTGAGCACTCTTTTCATAACTCTTATTTCTCTGTTTTGCGTTCAGATTCACATGCCTTTTGTTTAAAAGCAAAATGGCAAAACTTTAGAGACTTTGTATTTCACAAATATACAGTGAGAGGTAATACATGTGCACTTTTAAACTACATATATATCTAGACATATATAAGTTGCATGTTTGTTTGGTTTATTTGGTTTACTTTAATCCATTACCATAAACCAGTGGTCATCAGCACGCCTCCTGGAGACGTGTCCTGCATCTACTGCCATGTTCAGACTCCCAACACAGATCTGATTTTTGGTATATCCAGATTGTATCGTTTTGCAGATCAGATCCAAACTACATTTGGGAGTGGTTTTAAATGTTTTCAATCAGATTTTTATAAATGCGTCTTAGTCTTGACGCTCCGCCCACTTAAATCACCATTTAGGGTGTCTTTTGCGTTACACACATCACAACAAACAATGACAATGTCCAGTCCAGAGATACGGAAGTGCTGGAATTAGCTATGTACCTATGACTTTGTGGTCCCCACAGCAATCCATGCAGATAGGTTACTTATGAGAGTAATAACATATAACATATGAGATTTATCTGTACACAGTGTGGACCCAGCCAAAGAAAGCCAAATATACAGTCCCATATAAACTTAACACTATAACTGCTGGTTTATTCCTTTAACCGCAATCTGTTTTTGCACACAGGGAAACTGAGAAAGCCTGCACCTGAAAGAAATCTGAGTAAGGGTATACACTGAAAAAATCTGATTACTGAGCTAAAATCCATCTCTTTTTTCGGATTTCTTAAACAACCTTAATCCAATCTAAGAAATGGGAGTATGCTGTTTTAACAACTACTTCAACAATCAGATAATCAAGATATATTGTGGGAGTAATAAAAAATGTTCTTATATTTTAATGTAAAGGGGTTTTAGTCCAAGGGATTTTGGGGCATTTCTATTAGTTCATTCTTCACTGAGCTTTTACACAATGTAAAAGAGATCTGCCATGTCCAAATGGTTAAAATAATAACTGACAAAAAAGGAGAAATATTTGGGTTTTGGGGCAGTAAATATATTCTGACTCTTCTTGATTGAATGGAATATGTGCCACAATTTGATTAGATTCATACATTTATATGATTTATACACCAAAGATGAGCCAAGAGCACTACACTGTTCCGTATTGTTTTTCAAATGGTATTCCTGACAAAGCTGTACTCCCTGCAGCATGTTCAAAAATCGTCTCTCATTCTAACAAATTCTGTTCATATCGCCCCGAATCTTTATCTGTTACAGTAGCTCTGTGTCCTGCTATGCATCCAGTGTAAGCTTCCTTCTGTTAACATATCTACATGGTTTAGAACCCCCTCATTCAGCCAAGCCTCTTGACACGTACTACCCTGCCTGTAATCTGTTCTTGAATGCAGATTAAGGGCAGATCTTAGCCACTAAACTGCACTAAACCAAATCCCAGCTTTAAACCTTCCTCTTTTCTCAACACTTTCATTGTCTTTTTCATTTAAGCTCTCACTCAGCTCGATAGCTTAAGTGTACTTTGGATCTGCCAGTAGGACTCTGTTGTGCAAAGGGTTAAAGAAGCCCATAATATGTTGAATTCACTAGAAGACATGAGCCTCAGGTCACCATTACAAGCCCACCTGCATCAGTGTCTGCAGGGCCTGTGTTTCTTGTCAGCTTGTCCTCTTCTAGGCAGGATGCTATTGAGAATAGGAACAGCAGTCATAGAGCAGCGAGGCTGGCACTACATACAGTAGCTCCCTCATGCATTACGCATCTCTCAGTGTGCATTTGGGGAAAAAAAGCAAGCTGTCAGGCGCGGTTAGGCCCGGCCAGGGAAAGATTAAAACCCCATCCCACACACCCTGCTCCACTGCCTGCTTTTACCCACATTAACACATCTGCTCTGATCACTAGCTGCTCAGCTCACAAATAAAATCCGGAGTTTAATAATCCCAGACAATGGTTCTCTCTGCTGCGTCTGGCAAAACCTGAGTAAATAAGTGCAGGTCTGCTGTGCTCAAACAAAAGCACTCACTCTGCGTTCACCTGAGTGACCAATGTGAACAACAGTGTGAGTGAAGCTAATGGGATTTTAATCTCCTAATGTGTTGTTCATGTTGAGATTGTCTGGGGTTAGACAATGTGCAGAGGAGCGGAGGCTTTTGTTCTGAGCTTTTTAAAAGGGGGTTGTTCAAGCAGAGCTAGACAATGTGACAGTATTGTAGCACATGCAAGAAGAAACGAACTGCGTATAAATACAAAAACGATCACAGTCACACATGTGCAGAAGAACTTTTCAGTGTAGTTCACATATCGTCGCTGTCCAAAGAAAAACAGGTATCTCCAAAATAGCAGTTTTACAGGAGAGGCCAAAACCCAATTTCATTCTAATGTAAGTAAATGGAATCAAACCTTTTCCAACTGCTCTTTGGGTCATTTCTGTTGGTCCATTCATCAGGAAATGAACTCACAGTGTAAAAAGTAAAAATCGTCAAAAATGGAGATACATGTTTTTTATTGGACAGCAACCATATATATCTATTTAATTATTTTATCAATTGCTCATGGTAACAGTAATTAATGTGAATTTGGAACTCTTCCAACTACATGGTGTGTAATATCACAACACTGAATAAGTGGGAATATGTTCCCACTATAATGCAGTCTTTATTGTAGTGTTTATGGTAGTTGTAGCCATCAGGTAATGTGAACATAATAGAACAAATTCAAATGTCTGTTTGCGAAGGAGTGTAGCTATAGACCGAATGATTGCAACTGAGCAAGCGTTTGATTGCATTCAACCAACAGAGGATAAGTGTGGTCAGGTAACAATGTTGGCTCATTAGTTCTGGGTCACAAACTCTACTTCAACTCATATGAAAGATACAGGATGAAGCTCTAAGGAACACAGTTCCATTGCTGCTGCCCAATGCTAGCAGGCTAGATCGCACTTGCTGACGCTTTGCAGATGCTCGGTTGGTTGCTTCAAACATCTTGTCCTATTTCCATTGCTTTTCAAATTCATATCTTTGTATTAGTTTCAAAATCCTGGACTGGTACATATCAGTCCTGACTCCAGCCCTACAAAACAACAAGAACTGAGCATAACAGCTAACAAAACTGAGCAGACCATGTGAAAAAAAAAAAAAATCATTTTCATATCATTTTGAATCATTCCAGGCTGTGAAGGGGATATACTGTAAGCACTTTTCATAGCCATTCTTAGAAAACAAACTGTCAGCGGGCATGCTTGATGTTCATCTTCCTATTTACATTCACTTGGTATGTATGGTATTCACTTTGGACAATAGTAAGCATGCTTCACTTAGCGTCTTACATTAAAGAACATGAAGAGAGAAGCAGTTCCATTTTTGTTAGCATCAGAACGAAACCTCCAGCAACATGTCAGTAGCAGCCCTGCTGTGTATGTTTACCTACTTTCTGATGGCTGAAGCAGATCATCTTAAACTGAAAGTTTCATAGTGAGGAAAACTTAAATCTGCCTTGTGTTGATGTTGAGACTGAAAGCAAGCAGCCAGTATATGTAACATTAGCTCATAGCGTGCTCCAAGTGACTAGCATATCTAACTGAATGTTTTTTATGCAGTGGTTCATGTTATTTTCCTGCCTGTGTCTATTCTGACATGGTTCTCTGTGATCTTTGCTGTATCCCACTGTAAAGTAGCCAGTTAGAGGATCCATATATATAGTTAGATATATATAGTTAGTACATCTGTATTTCTTATATTGGCTGTGTTTAGCACATGATCAAAAAGTCTAAATAGCCTATATAGTACAGAACCCATTTTGGTAGTGTAGAAGAGAAAGCGAATGTGCCTCTTGGTGCTAGCTGGAATTAAGAATTAATAAATTCATCCTTTATTGTTGGCTACCTTCGCTCAACTTAAGTGGCAGCGACAACTTGTTTTCTTTTCAGAGCACCTCCCGTTTCAGAGTCAACCCCAAGTATGATGCTTGTCTTCATTTTTTTGAGATGTTTATCGGGCAGGTCTCCTCTTTATTAGTATCTTTCTCTTGCAGATGATGCCAGTCATATTGTTTTGTCAGAATGTGTCAAGCAGATGGAACTAAGAGTATTACAAATCATTACAACACCTTTATTCCCCATAGCCCTGCACCTCCTTCAAAATATCCTTCGGGTTTCATATTCAGTGCATGCACATGGTGTTTATCCTTCTCTTATCAAAAATATAGGCCTCTGCTGCAGTATGGAATGTGAGTGGCCCTAACCTAAACTAAAAACACTTTCATCTGATGCATTTTCACTTACTAAAAAGAGGGACTTTCCATCATTTTCCCTTTCTCCTATTTATGTTTGATTTGAACATCCATCAGTGTGGTGCAGATTTGGTTCTTTGAGGGGGAATAAGAGAGAGAGCGAGAGAAAAAATGCATGCTCTCACTGCAGCATTTGTGAATGTGGAAATGACATTCTGTCAGTGTTTGGCGCAAGCAGAGATGCCAGGAAAGACAGGCTGAAGACTAGGCTGTCACTGTAAGCAGTCAAGCGCTTATTCATGAAATGGAATTACTTTCTGACAATGGCTCTGCTTGCTTTTGAAGCTTCCTGCCTTTGCTGAACTGTAAATCCTTTTTGGCTGGCTGGTGTTCTTTTTTTGCCTAACCCCAAGCATTTTGTCCCGTAGCTGCATGTGAATACAAAGAGTTGGCTTTTCGTGGGGATTTTGTCCTGACTTTCTGACCAACCATCAAAGGAAAAAAACTTGAAGTAATGTTTGCAAAAAAAGTTTTGACAGGCTTTATCTTAATTATTTTGGAAGTCTTTGTGGTAGTCAGCATTTTCTGTGAAGCTCAAAGTGTACACCTGTAGATTCAGTGTTTCAGAACCTTGTTTGGTGCTCTACATTCACTTACTGCAGGTGGAACCTTCTAGGGCCTTTTAGAGAAATTGATTTCTGGGACCTAAAAAAAGTCTGTAACCCCAAATCAGAAATGGGATGTGGAAAGCAGTCATTTCTAAAATGTAGTTTAACTGCAGACAGTATGAATACAAGATATTTCATGTTTTGTCTGCTCAACTTGTATCCATTCCTGTCATTCAGCCTGGAATACATTTCACATAAAATGGGATGGTGCAGTTTAGGGTTTGTAATGAGGATAAAATAAATAATGATGCAACATGTGATGTCAACAATCATGATTTGGTGCAAAGGAGCATCCAGGAAAGGCCTAGTCCTTTCAGAGCAAAGATGAGCCATGGTTACCTCCATCCACAAACACCAGTATACCAATATACTATGCCAAAAGAAAGTGTTATGTTAACTCATGTCCAGAAGTGCCATCAGCTTCTCTGGGCATGTTTCAACAAGGCCGCAATCTGCATGTATTACAAGGGTCTGACTGCTGAAAGAACAGGGTACAGGTGCTGGGCCACCTTCAGTCCTGACCTGTCCCCAACGCTTTACTGTGCCAACTTATTCAAAATACATTGTAAAATCAATGTAGAATGACTATTACTGCCTGAAATTGTGCAGCAGCATTAGCTTAACGCTAACGTACTATTAGAGATCCTATTTTAACAGAGTTTTAACATGAACTGATGACCTAGCTCTAATACTGCATTCACACTGACAATGACTTTTATCCTCTCTTTGCCCAAATCACTGGTCGCTCGACGCCTGTGGACATTTCTGAACTTGAGCTGACCATTGCTTGCCATGGTTTCACTGATGCCAAGCACAAATCAAATATATTCCCACTATACATAAAAATCCTGGAGAGATATTGACAATAAATGTCTCTATAAATTTAATTCCTCCATCAGTGTGTGAGGAAAACATTTGGTCTTTGCAGTCGCTGGCTATTTGTGGCAAAAGCATTGCCTCCGTCTCTTGTAGGAGAAAATATCTTGGAACAAAATAAGCCACGTGCCATTTCACCATGGCGTTTCAGCATCCTGGTCATTTACCAAAAGTGATCATCACATGGTCACATCGTAATGTGAATGAACGTAACCTTTGCTTAACTTTGTTGCACCTCTGACTCCGCCCACTTCATGTCAATAATGTTGACACTTCCTTCTGTCGCCGGAAAGCAACAGCTCTCATTGAAAATGAATGAACTCTGGCTGCTTTGTAGAGTCGTACCACTGGTTGTGTAAATGCAGGGGAATGGTTACCGTTCACTGGGTAATTTAAAAGAGGAAAACTCTAGATTTTGCACAATTCAGATACTGAGATTTTAAGAGTGTCATGGACGCAGCATACGGAGCGACACAGTCTAAAGATTCCTTTACAGTAGCAGTGCTAAAAAACCATGGGCCCCAAACTCTACTACACAAGTGTAGCCATTTTATTTACTAGTATAAGTGTGTGTATCTTCTCAGACTTAATGTTTAATGTTTATGATGGTAAAATAGCAGTGAATAGTAAATGGGCATCAGGCAGTATCCATAGCTGCTGTATATATATATATATATCTGGTTCCCATTACTACCACTGTGAACAGTGCTTCCTCTGGAATGTTATATTTCACAGCAAAGCACTCTGAAGTGAATTGTGGAAACATTTTGGAAAATCAGTGAAATTCCTTTTTTTAGTGTAGCTAAGCTGTGAAGTCACACCACAGGGTCAAATTTTCAGAATTTAGCTGTGGTTATTTAAACAATGGTTAACATCTGGAAGCTCTCCAGTGAGTTGTAATTACATCACTAACATGTGGCTGTTCCATTAGCACATAGGCTTTGTACTGTGAGTATTTTTTTCTCTCTTTGAACTTCAGATGGAGTTCTTTCTCTTTTTTTAAGCTCTAATTGGGATGTAATAAGAGACAGTCATTGCCTCTAATTTCCTTCCAAAGCAGAGCTTTTTGCCGAGGTTGGTATAATGTCATGGTTATATTATCCTGGAGGTCTCTGTAGAGAGATAATGCAAGGAAACCATTCACACAATGAAATGCATCGCTCACACATCCCTGTGAGAAGCATTCCTCTGGCTTGCTGGGAATTTCTTTGTTTTAATGAGAAATATCCGAATTGGATGTCAGCGTAAATAAGGCACATAGGGCCAAGAAATTACCGGAGATACGAATGCTCTCAGAGTGTTTACAAGTTTGGGTCTTTTTTTGATTTTCAGGGCCTGCTTAGGCTCAATGCAGGTTGTGTTTGATGAAGGTCAATTGCCCGAGTCTTTTGTTGGACAGAGCAGCAGGCTCTGGTATGGAGAATCAAGAGAATGACCTTGGACAAATACGGTGATGTGTTCATTAGTGTAAATACAGCATCAGGAGCCTTCGCCTGACAAGCCGCGATCCCTGAAAAGACTAGCCTCTCTGAAAGGTTTTACAACGTGCAGCTTTGAAAAATGATCAAAGGGCAAGCGCTGAGTGAGAGGATGGACACAGATACAGAACCAAACATCAATTTGTGTGCCTCAAAAAGCCAATTTTTGAGAGGTCAGAGCAACTGGCCCTTTTTAGCTCCAGCGCTACGACTAATGAAGGCGCCAGCCTGTATGTTAGTGAGCACATTTTAAAAGACTTGAAATAAGGGGTCAATTATCATGACCCAGAGACCCTTATTAAGCAATTAGACGTCAGTCACTGGCACACACGCTGCTGACTCTCACTTTACAGTCCACATATGAGGCGAGTCTTAATTTACTCCACTTGAAAGGTAGCACTTTTCTTTACCCGCCAAATCATTTGTTCAGTTTTTGTGTGTCTGTGTTTTACTTGTACGTCACAAGTGCAAATCCCGCAGTTATCTTCATTACAGGGATTGTTTTATTTCTGTGTCGTTCCATCATCATGTCATTAAAAGTGGCTTGTTGTGAAATGATGTCAGATCTTAGAAACTTCTGAAGAATTGAATGTCTCCAAAAGGGACCTCACGGAAAGCTACTGCATGAAATATTTAGAAATGCATGTGCTGCATGATGTCTGAGACATTGTTTTGAGCTTATAATGTTCTGCCCTAAAACATATTTTGAAAGCACACAATAGAGAGATACAAGCAGGACGCTCTTAGGCACAATGAACCAATGTACACCGGATCACTTCATGCATCTCAAGCATTAGGATTATATATGCATGAGGCCAAAGCACATAAAAACCCAAGTGTAAAAGAACCCAGCACACATTTAAAATCCGATCACTCAAACCACTCAGATCTAGCACTTTTAACAATCATATCTCCCAGTACAACCAAACCCAATGCATCACTAGGAACATAAGCCTGATATCTGCAAGGAAGGTAATCATGGGAGACGTACATGGTTGGGGACTGTAGTAGTTGCTGTCAGGGTCATTGCTGAGGTAATCAACCTAAACTTTCATTTTCTTGTCAGTATGGACTGCTCAAGCTGCTGAAGAAATGCACAACTGCATGCAAAATTGCAAATTCTGAGGCTATCTTTAGCAAAGCACAGGCAAAAGACGAACAGATAAACAATTGGTAATTGGTGATAATGAGCCAATATGCATATTCCATCCCACACAGCAATTGGACTTCAGTCTGACCACATTTGGCTACCAAATGCAAATGCACATGGCTAAAATCACGATATGATCCAGATACCAGTCACATGAAGTAACCATGTATACCTGGATCAAAGTTTCCTAAGAAAGAGATATGTTAGTGTTGTAGGTATCACAACCCCTGGTTGCCATATATACATCGTAGTAAGAGATAATGAACCATTTCAAATCAAAACACTCTAGAAGACTTGTTTGTATTTTAACACTTAAGTTGTGTAAGTTTGAATCATAATTCCATTTGAAAGTGGTGTTTTGCAGAGCATACTGGGAAAACGAGCAGCTTGTGTCAAATTATTGTAACACTGTGGGTAGAACATTTAAGCATCCCTTGCATACTGGGAAAACGAGCAGCTTGTATCAAATTATTGTAACACTGTGGGTAGAACATTTAAGCATCGCTTGCAGTTTGATTAGATTCAGTTACTAAGTTGTTAGGTTTAGTAAACCTCTTTTATCTACATGGATTTTCATATGTGTTTACACATTGTTGTAAATATATGTATAAATGCATGTTCTGTATGTTTCTTTGTCGTTTGCATGTCAGTTATCTAGTTCATCCTTTATTAGGTTACTGTCAGCTTTGTGGTCTTAAAGAGTAGCATAAGTGCATAACTATAACTACTATGAAATATACATAGTGCTTGCTAAAGCCGTTGCTAAATAACTTATTCATAAATATTATAAGTATTTAAAAATACAATATCCTGACGGCTGTTTATTCCTTTTTCCTTTATATATAGGATTACAGTATAAAACAGGAACGCTATGTATAAATAATGCCTTATAATAAAAAATACATATTTGGAATACAGCCTGTATATATGAATTGCAGCAATGCACTGTATTGTGAATTGCGATGTCAGTACTGTGAATAAACAGCACCAAACTGGCAAAACTGCAGATAATCACAGCCATTTTCCAGGTACATTTTATGTCTGACCTGTGTTCTGAGCTCACACCTTGGTGCGGAACACCATATTTGCATAAGAGGATATTCACTTTGATATCTGGAAGTACTTGTCATTAAGAAGTGTGCAGCACGCAGTTGGTGGTTTGAGACATGTCGTAATCAGATCTCCCTGCTCTTATTATTCATCGAGAATGAGTCATCAGTCCCGCAGCAATTGTTTTAGGCGAAGCTTTGAACATGTTATGTTCTAAATGCAATTATACAAGCTAGATTACATTACTAGCCTCACATATAGTTTCTTATGCAGTTGTTATTAACGTGCTCTATCTCTTACCTGAACAACATATTAACTCTATTATCTATTACTCTTATAACTCTATTTATACCCTTTTTACCTCATTTAATATCTTTAGGTGCTCTTTTTACACTGTGTGAACATTTAATGAAAAATAGACCCATAAAGCTGCTCTATGATGTACAGCTTGTTGACAGACATAAAACAGAAGAATACTGTTGCTGTTGATTATGCTTACGTGGAGAAACTCTGCTGGTTGTGGTTGATTATCAGTCCTATCAGAGCTTATATTTGTGATGTAGCTGTTACACAAAGAAAAACTCACCAGGCTTGTTATGACAATTAGAGACAGTACAATATATGAATACCAAAACTCAAGAAATAAGAACTTTATATCTTCTGTAAATAGAAAACAAAATAGCAAAGAGCAAAAAAACCAATACCATTTTTAGGTAATATCTAGTAATTACCATATACTGCGGCCATGTAATACCTACCACAGGGTTGAACTTAACCCATAAGAGCCAAGACCCACCTCCATTTTCACCTTAAGGGAAAATAATGAAGGGTCAGTTATAAGATCATAAAAGATCAGTCTTATTGTGACAAAGAGGTCACATGGCATCTTCTGTAAGTATTACAGGGTCATAATACTGGTAGCATGCCACAATAACAATGATTTCATAACTGGTATTCCATCATGGTGTTCTAGAAATTGCGTCAGAATAGGTATATGTAATATAGATATGGGTATAGAGTATGTAATATACAATATGGGTATATGTAATATAGATATGGGTATGTGTAATATAGAATATGGGTATATGTAATATAGAATATGGCTATATGTAATATAGATATGGGTACATGTAATATAGAATATGGGTATATGTAATATAGATATGGGTATATGTAATATAGAACAAGTTATCGGAACATTAGAGCTCCTAAATGGGTTAAAATCTTATAGGTACAAAAACAGGACTTTAAAATGAGCTGGTTTTCTTTCTAACTGCACTAACCAACCAACTCTCATGTGACTGCTTCCAGGATGTTCGGTATAGCTAACTGAGGGACTCCATGTGTTCAGGTGAAGGGTAAAGCTGTATAAAGAACTTTACAGACTTTTAAAAGGCTTGTGACACATACGTCACTCTGGGCTCTTATGGGTTAATACCATCATCACTGTATTTCTTTGCTGTTGAAAGTTGTTTTGTTTGCTGATTGGTTGTCTCTTTAGTTTTTGACTCTTGCTTGTACTTCTGGTCTTCTCCCTTTGTTATGCTTGCTGCTATGCTCTGCTGTTAAGCTTAACCACTAACCTGCTAATAAATCCTTGTTCTGCTTTTAGATCAGCGTGCGTCACATCAAGCTGTAACATTAGATCTATTTATTTGAAAGACTGATTGTCTTTCTGTGTACATTTTGAGCACTATCTATCATGACTCTCTACAATCTCAATATAGCTTTAATAATAACAACATGCTGAGTGAACAGTGTTCACAATCACAGATCGTTGGTATCTTGTCACTCCAGACCTGAGAATTAAAACTAGGATTTAGGTGTTCTTTATTATACTGATCATTATCATTGAAAAGCATTCAATTCCCCGAATCCTGCACCAACAACCAACATCTTAATGGTTATGTAAACATAGACCTGGTCAAGCACATCCAAATTATACTAATTGTCAAAAAAATAGTTGAACCCAGAACAAATTAACCGACAGGAATGACGATTGGTGGGAACATTGTGAGACACACGAATGATTCATATGTGATGTAAGCAATGACGCGCCTTAACACTGTACCTGACTGACCCAGCAGTCATGATCGCAGACATTCAGTGAGCAGTGATGCCTTCCATAAGTCATAATGTTAGCAGATGGCTGCATGACGCAGGAGTACATGCACCAGGACTGTTATGACAACTGCCCTTAATACCACATGAGCATTGCCAAAGAGTGCTGTGTTGGGCCAGACTGTCATGGAGTGATCCAGAATGACAGTGGGTCATCTTCAGTGACGAGTAATGCATTTGTCTTTACGGAGACCACCAACAGTTAAGTGTGTGGAGGCTGTGGTCAGTGCCAAGATGAACAGTTTGTTGTCACGCGTCACACGTCCAGAAGTCCTGGTTTCACTCCACCTCCACCCCTACCACCAAATCTGAAGGAACTGTGTGAAAATATTCAAGCTGCATGGGATGGATTATCACAGGACACCATTAGGAACCTCTACAGCTTCATGCTGAGACGTCTGGCATGTTGCGTTAGCAAACATGGGAGCCTGACGCCATATTGAGAGACTCTGCTTCTGTATCTGTAGCTCCATATAAGTCTAAATGTATCACCATGTATTGTTCCTGGTAACCTGTATCTTCTTTCTGAATATATATCTATATCTATATCTATAATCTATATTTTATATCCTTTATGGTAATGCCTAATTCATTCCACATTTCCACAATTTCTACTACTAGAGAAACAATTTATATATTTATATATTCTGATATATGCGATCAGTCCTTCTCGTCTGTTTGTATGCGTGTGTGTGATATGTTGACCGTAGCTGATGGTAGTCCCAGACTGACCACTCAATTACAGGCTGTTTCTCCTGTGGTGAGTGCCCACAGCGGTGACTGCTCACACCAGCACAGGGTCCTCCTCACAGCAGGCTATTAGCCAGCCTAATTACTAGACAGCTAGGCATAAGTCAACAGCCGCCGGGAATAACCAAACCTGCCTTGCGAGACAGAGCAGCCCTCGCACTCCAGAACAAACACTGCCATCTATTTTAATAGAGCTTTACATCAATTCTGCGACCACGCATGGGTGAAGAGAGCGCATAAATTGCTATCATCATGAGATGACTAATAATTATGATCTTGTGATAAGAGGACCATTGCCTTTAAATAGACCCACGCTTTCAAAGTTATGAGACATCTCATGTCATTACATGCAAGTGTGAGTCATCACATGCCTGACACTGTAAAAGTTAAAAGATAGCGTTTACTTTTTTGTGGATGAGAGGCACTAGATTAACCTCAGTACGAGCCAAATTTTTGGACACCTCTATTCATATAAGGGCTTTATTGTTCTCATGATTGCCATTTTAGCATAACAGTGAAGACATCAAAACTATGAGGGGGTGTGGGGGTGTGACGGGATTCATAGATTAAGAAGAGGTGGTACAGGGCAGTCCTTTGATGTATGAAAAATAGGCCATAAGGCAGATGTTAATGATTGACAAAAAGGAGTGATCACATTTGGGCGTGACAAAGGCCATGGTGTGAAGGAAGAAGCTGAATTTGCAGGTGTATGGAAGCGTATGTGCTGTGAAGAGCTTCCAAAGCAAGCTCTTTGAACTTTGAAATGTGAATCTGCTTCCTCAACCAATCATACTACTGTATTTCTTCAGAAGCTGAGAAAATGCTAATGCTATTTTTAGCCATGTAAGCACAGCCTCATTTAGTTCATTGCTGACTATTAATAGATACATAAAAGGGAGACTGCATATATTAGGCTGTATTAGATCATATATTTATCTATACCTTTGAGTTCTTTTACTGTTTAAGGTAGGCCCCTTGCTAAGTGCTAGGTTAGGGGCTTGACTAACCCCTACTACACATACCAGTCACACCACCGCCACTGACTATGCCAGTTATCTATAGAACTGGAAAACTGGAAAATAACTGGAAAGTTAACTGCACAGTTCAGGGATTTACTGTATTGGCATTTGTAATCACAAATGACCTCTTAAAATAAATGTGGAGTAGTTAGACTGTTAGAACAGCCTTCCAGAACAACCCCTTTTACACACACACACACACACACACACACACACACACACACACACACACACACACACACACACTATCCATATCAAATATGAAATGAAACAGTTTATCTTTATGACGAGAAAATAAATTAGCCACACTGAATAGTCATTAAGCTAGAGATGAATTGTGCCACAAATTAAAGATTATTATTAATTAGTGTATTGCTTTTAAAGGCTGTGGTTTGATAAAAAATTCAAATAATCACATTGGAAAGAGGCTTGCATCATAGAAACTATTAATAAATGAAGTCAGTTGACTACTTGAATGTACTGACTGACCAGATTATCCCAATAGTGGCTTTTTTATTCCATGATGGCACATGCATATTCCAGGATGACGATCCCAATGCCAATGTACTGGATATGTGTTACAATACTGATATTCCAATCTGTGTATTCATCACTAATGATTCCTACATGCTCAACCAATCCTTGTTCTTTAACTGACCAATCTCAAGCAACACTATTGCTTTCCCTTGCCTATTTCTACTGCCAATTCTACTCCGAGGATGATGACAGAATTTGAAAATTAACATTAACATTAACTTAAAGCCATGCTATCAGTTTCTACTTTAAACCAATATACGGTAGATTCCCAAAACGTATTTTGTTGTAACAGGTCTCAGTCAACCTGAATGATGGCTGTGTCTGTTAAAACAGAAGATTACAATTTAGCAGCTGCAATGGTAAGAGTGAATTACTCTGTGAAGCATCCTGATGCCCTGTGAATGTAGGTTGTTATTAGAGGGCCTCAGTCTCTTACATTAAACTATCATTGTTAGCTATTTTGATATTCTGGCTTGATAATAATGGATTTTGTTTTGACAAGTGCCAATCTAGTCATTTTATCTGGTGTGGCCTGTTATAAGATTCCTTGTTCTGCTGGACTATTGGTTGCTGTAGTTGTGCTGTAGTTGTCAAATCTTAATCAATGTTTTTGTTTTTGTTTTTTAAGAACCTGTCCCTTCAAGATAGATAAACACATCTTAGGGAAAGAAGTTAAGGCCATGATTTATATTTTTCCAGTATTTTAAACAGTATTAAACTGGGTTTATTTATTGTAGACAGATTCATATGCATCTTCCAACCTGTCTTTATTAAAGGGGCTGCTTATGTAACTGGCTTTAAGACTGACATTTTGATTGGCTATGTTGTGTCTCATTGAAAAGGCAGTACAGACTTATATGCAAACAACAAACATTTTGGATTGAAAGTGAAATTCCTCAATAAACCCCTTTTGGGGTTGTCTGGAAAATAATTCTATAACAGATTGTCTGCAGTAACAATACTCCTTATCACATAGGAACCTACTGCTGTAGGTGGAATGGACAGTCATATGTTTATAATATACAGTATACAAATTCAAAATAAGCCATTTTCACAGCTAAGTAAACATTTCAAAACGTCAGTGTTTAGAAAGAACCAGGCTTTGAGGAACATTGGATTTTCCATTATGTAGCTGCTGTAAGTAGCATGTAGACAAACGTGCAGTGAAAATTCCCGTACTGCTCCTGACAGACTCTTTAACACTTTAGAAACTGAAGAATAAACAAATAAAATTCTCACTGTGCTGAGAATATTATATGATTCATAATTTACTACCTGTTAGATTGCCGTGACAAAGTGACACACCTGTGTGTGTGCATGCGCTCCTGCTCTGAAAGAGTGAAGTTGTTTTATTTAGATGAATTGCCTTACGAAGGATAAAGCAGCTTGTGCCGCAGAACTGACTGATTTATTATTTGTGTTATTCAATTACATAACAAAGGCCGTGTGTCCACGTTCACAGTATAACAAATTACCTCCAAACACATAATTAACACTGGGTATAAATCACTTGTCGTATTTCATTATGGCCAGATAGGAGAGGAATGTACCCTGATAGCTCATGAGTTCTGCCCTGTTTGCCCCCTCCGCACCGTGTGTATGTGTACATTCGGCTGTTCTCAGGTGTCACCCATCTGAACGTAATTGTCACTTCACCTGTGATACTTACTACTACTGAGATCATAGTGGTCAACTGAGCCCTCAGCCATCCGGCAAATCTTCCCTCAGTCAGGGGCGAATAACGCACTGCGGGATTCCTTCAAGGAAAAGAAATAGCACTTTTGAAGTTCTCCAGAAGGCCTAACTTAAAGGGGAAGTTTAGAGATTATTCCATATTTCCATATTATTAAAATAAATAGTTATATAATGGTGATCGATGATTGAAATAAGATATTAAGCTATTATTAAAACCAGGTATGACACACTGGGTATAAAAACACTTTACTGCAGGGCATTGTTCATAACCTACCTCCATAAGCTTGTCATGACAACTGACATAACCCTACATTTACTTATCATCAAACGAATAGTTGCACCCAGAAGGAAGTGTGGGATTGCAGTGCTAAAGGGAAGGAAGATAAAGGTTACCAGGAACAATAAATGATGATACATTTAGATGGCTTTGGGATATATGTTTATTGAGCTACACATACAGAAGCAGTGTCTCTCAGTTTGACATTGGGCAATCATGTTTGCTACATGCCAGAGGCCTCAGCATGGGGTTGTAGAGGTTCCTAATGATGTCCTGTGATAATCCATCACATGCAGCTTCAACATTCTCATGCAGTTTCTGCAGATTATGAAGTAGGGGTGAATGTGGAGTAGCACCGCTTCAATCTGAATGAGCTGTCCAGGACTTTTTGAAGACCACCCCACAACATCACAGATCCACCACCATACTTCACAGAGGGGATGAAGAACTTGTCTGTGTGTTTGTCTTTACAGCAGTGTGTTTATAGCAATCACTCTGGTGTTTTTTGCCTCAAATAACGACAGAATCTGATGGCATCTGATGGTCTGATCCCAAAACCTCATTAACATTCCCAGTTTTCATCCTTGGGGATTCATAGGTCATTGGGAAATCATCCTTCTTGTCTGTGGAATCAACATACATCATCTTGACATCGTCAGTTTACAGAGGTATTTTCTTGTAGCCATTTCCTGATTTGGCTCAACAGCCTACATCACTGCTGTATTCTCTGGTCTTTCTCAGTGTGACATATGACTGATGAATGAATGTGAAGGGGATTTGGCATGTGTGTCACCTCATATTTATATCCCACCGAAACAGGAATTAATGGCTGACCAGTTAGGTCTTACTGATTGCTCAGATGAACTTAAAGCATGAATGGGAATACACTTTAAAGGAATTACTAGGGGCACCAACAGTTCATCTGAAAAATTTCTTCCCTGATAAAGGCTTTTTTCCTTTTTTTAAAAAACCTTTTTCCTTAAATAAAGTTTAGGTTTTGTTATTATTATTAATGAAAGATCAAAAGAATAAGCAATAAATAATATTGACAGTATTTGTAGAGGGTGCTGTACGTTTAGGGCACAGTAAGGCAAAATAGTCCTCAAACAAAAATAAATTCAGATCACCATTGTTCTGTTATCACTTTTACATGTGCAATCTCATGTAACGTGTTTAGGTTCACCTATATTTATATATAACAAAGAGCTATAATCTGTTGCTGTCTGTACACCTTGTATTTCCAAAACAGAAGACAGAAAAAACTTTTTTAATATACCAAGTTAATATACCAAGTAATTTTCTATTTTTTTCCCAAATAATGTTCTGTTTACTATAAAATGTTTGTACAATGCAACAAAATCTATATCATATTGTATATGTTATAATGCATGGTTTCCAACACCACCGGTTTAACTAAACCAGATTTTGCATTTCTCAGTAATAAACTATTTTCCATTCACCACTTGGAATTTCTTATATTTATGACTGAATTATGCAGAAAGTCTGAAAATGGCTGGAATTCCCCTATAAGGTCACCAAGTTATAGAGACGGGAAATCCAGGAATATTATCTAAATAATGCATCCTTTGTAAATACCAGACGGGGTTTGCTCTCCATTAAAAAACAACCTTAAAATAGGCTGGAAAGGCCATGCTGTTGTGCGTGCCACAGGCTTACTGGGTTAAAAATAAACAAATAAATAATAAAAGCAGCAAATTAGAAGAGCCAAGTGGCTCAATTTTAAAGTCTATATTTTCCTTCGACCTTAATGATGCATGTATTTTCAACATTATAATGAAGTGTGGAGTTCCACCTCACATATGGATCTTACATGAAAAGCTTAATCACAAACTGTACTTTCATTAAAAAGATCCATAACAGATCATTTGTCTTACACGTTACCGCAAGGCCAAGGGTGATCATTTAAGCAAATCATTTTCATTATAAATAAGCAGTCTGGATTTTCCATTCCTTAATTACACTGTAACGCTTAGGCCATTTCCAAACGAGAACCCGGGGTTATTAAAACACTCTGTTATGCAACTGCACATAATTAACCGCCAAAAAATTGGGCTTTTTAAATGTGAAAGCTCCATATGAACAATTAATGTCCTAATCAACCTTTCTGGAACATATTACTTAGTTCATTTAGAATAGCGCTCTTGTTTGCATAATGAACACGGCTTAAATAAGGGGGTAACCGTGCCAGACAGCAGAGAATATCTAATAAAGTAAATGCAGTGATTGAAATGACTCGGATTCACTCTTTAGTCTACAGAAGTTTGTGCAGTGGGTTAGGGCTTCGCTAATGTGCATCCATCATAGCAAATGTGATCTTATTGTCATAATTGAGCCTCTCTAGTTAAATGCATGTTTCTTTGCCTGTCTCCTGTGTATGGTGCATACAAAGTGCTGAGAGAGGCAGGTTTATTTGTGCTGCCAAGATTACTCTAACAGCTTTGACGCTAATGCGAGTTCTATAGAAAGTCATGTTTCAGCCATTCTCCCAAGCCACCATCACACCGTACTGTGCAAGTCAGAGAACTACAGGAAAACCTCAACAACAACGTAGAGTAGGTTTAGTTCATTCCATGTTTTTTAATTTTTCAATCTGAATTATCAAATCATTTTTTTACACTTTTAAAGTTCAGTTTTAGATGTTGGTTGCACTTTCTGCCTCTCAAGATACAAATACTCACAAACACAAAGGTAGTTTCATCTATCTATAAACTGTACTTGACACATCAGATCCAATTATAGTGTTCTAGTGCAAATCTAGTGCCATGATGGCAGATATTTAGCGAGTAGTGACGCCCTCCATTAGTCATCCTGTTAGCGTCAGCACCTTTCACAGAAAGCCACAAAACACAGAACTACATGCATGCAAACTGTTACGACGACTGCCCCTAACACTGCAATGGTGTCATACCAGACAGTCATGGAGTGACTTAGAAAGGCAGCAGGTCATCTTCAATGACGAGTCCCACTTTTGTCTTGGTGGAGATCACCAGCAAATCCGTTTGTGGAGGCACCGTAGTCAGCACCAAGATGAATGGTTGTCATGGATGTTGTCATGCATCACACGGAGATGTCTGGCATGTTGCATTAGCAGACATGGTGGCCCAACACCATACTGAGAGACTACTTCTGCATGTGTAGCTCGATGAATATTGTCCATATCAGTGTAAATGTATCATAATTTACTGTTCCTGGTAACCTTTATCTTCCTTCCCAATAGCACACTGACACTTCCGTCTGGGTGCAACTATTCTGTTGATGAATGATTTGGTGAAATATCCTGAGAATGGCCTTCTTAGCTGTGATAGGTGCAACACTTGCATAACACAAAAGAAGGCTCAGTGCAGCACTGTTCCACTTTAAATAATTGTTTTGCTATGCTTGTTGGGGCTAAATGCAGCCCAGGTCTTGGACGTTTGTTAGGAGTCCCAATTTTACTGTATCTTTTATTTATGTTTTAAACTTCAGTTTTGGATCTTTAGTGTTTTCACTCATGCCCTCTTTCTCTTCTATATATAAACTCTTTAGAAATATCTCCTTCAGCCATTTCCGATGCAAACAGGAAATACATTTGTGAGGCACCTGAGGTGCTTTTAGGTAGGTGCTTATGTGAATGTGCGGTGTGTCTGTTTGAAGGGGAACAAAATGTCAGTGATTCCTTTGAGAACTGCTTCTGCTGGAGGATGCAGCTGTAACTGGTTGGTTGTAACATTGTAAGGATAGAAGAGATAAAGCGGCACTAGAATGAAAAAGTGACTAATTAAAAACTGATAGAGATTTTGTGTAATCTATTGAATATATGTTTCTTGCTTTTTCTGACCCTGAAAAATTCATAGGAATTAATAATGAATAAAAATGAATAATTGAAGAAATGAAAGGGTAGTTCCTGTCTTTTGCACAGCACTGCATTTGCATTAGGGATGGTACCATGATAAGGAATAACATTAACTGCAAGAAAAAGGCACACAGAGCAATAATTCTGGACCAGGAACCAAAGGTACATCTTTGTGTTAACTTTGTCTTGACTTTGAACTGGTAATGAAACAGATGCATTTTTTTTTATTACCGCACACGCACATAATATATTTGAAAATGTGAAAATACATGCATTCACACCGAACTTAGCCTTTCACTAACACAGAATGTCCCTGGCATTTACCTATTGCTATTCCTGAAAATGTCTAGAGTAATATATGGCACACACCCTTTTGTAATAAGAACTTTGTATTTCATTACATTATCCTTAATATGATTTCATGTCCTGAGGGTAGATCTTAGTTCCTATGTTCCAAAACAAAAAAAGAGAAAAGGAAAATCAGGTATACAGTGCAAATTGGTAATTTGCTGTTAACACTGTTATAGAAATGTAGTTGCTCACCTACTGTGCTTTATCTGAGAGAGGTTATCTTTTTAATTTGTTGCTACCGCCACAGGTTAGTAAACACAGATTGAGCTAAGCTAAGGGTTCAGCCTGAGCACCAGATGCACTGCATCTATAAAACAGTGCTAGTCATTATAATCAGAAAGCAAAGGCGTTCATATGTGTGAGATGAACTGTTTGCTGCTGCCAGTGTAACAAGGGCAACATTATCAGAAACATTCACATAGATTCAATGCAAAAGTTGGTATGAATGTTTATTATGCATCAGTCATGAGAATATTTACCTGAAGGAAGGTCCTTTAGCCTCTAGCATTCACAGTGTTTATGTTTATAGTGATGCGAGACCAAAAGCTGGCATGCTTTATATTAGGGGTTAATGTGTTATAATGAGAAAAGGAGGCCAGAAAGATAAAACACTGTGCATATTAGACTTGTACCTGTTGTAATATATATATATGTATATATATATATATATATATATATATATATACATATATATATATATATATATATATATATATATATATAGATAAAAATATAATATTATATATATATTACAGCAGGTACAAGTCTAATATGCACAGTGTTTTATCTTTCTGGCCTCCTTTTCTCATTATAACACATATATATATCTCGTCGCTGTCCAAAGTAAAACAGGTATCTCCAAAATGGCAACTTTACAGGAGAGACCAAAAACCTCACTGAATTTGAATAGAAGTCAATGGAACCAGACGTCTTTCCAAGCAGTTTTGGGCCATTTCTGTCGGTCCATTCTTCATGAAATTTCCACACAGTTTAAATAAGACCATATGTGATCAAAAGGGGCATAAAAGTAAAAATCAACAAAAATGGAGATACATGGACAGTTACGATATATATATATATTCAATTATATTTTTGTGTTTGTTTTTGTCTTGTTGCTATTATCATATTTAATTTTATTAAATAGATATTAGTATGTTTGACTTTTCTTATGGTTTCCCTGGCATTTGCCAGCAATCATAACATTTATTGTGGCCTGTGGACAACCAGTGGCCCATGAAGCATCCTTTAGTGGTAAGTGGGTCTGTACTCAGTTGGAGCTTGTAGCTTGTAATGGGCTAGAAACGTCATATATTATCATATTACTGTTATATTAAGTATATTCATATAAATATGTGTATATAAATGTATATAAGAACATCACAGTAGCAGGCCTATAACATAGCTGCTCTGGTTAGCGACTGATGCGGTGTCTTGGGGCGTTTTCACAGCTTATAACATTATTTATCAAAGTTTCTTTTAGTTTTCTGGTGGGACACTATGCTTTGTAGTTATAAGCATTTTTTAACTATAAACTGTATTTCAATTCTTAATGAGATGTGCAATTTAAAGGATAACAATTCCTAAAGAAAAATAAAGAGTCTTTGCTGGAGACCCTGTCCTTGGGAGTTAGGAGGAGAACATCGAAGCAGCAGACCGGGAGCGAAAGTGGAATCTCTTTTAATACAGGTGGCAGGCTGTGACTGGCCATAGAAATTAATTAATGAGTGAAGTAGCATTGGAGTCTTCCTGGCAGAACACTTTAATTTCTAGGTCACATGTTTTTTTTATTATTTATTTTCTCAATAATTTCTTCCTGAAAGTTACACAGCCAGACCCAAACATGCTAGCTTTTTTCAGATATGGAGCAAGAACTTGATTTTCTCAGATACTGATGAAAGATGTTGAGTCTATTTATCTGATCGCGACTGTTTTTGTTGTCTACTCTTGTCACTATGGCTGTTAGAAGACCTTTGCTACTATGACAGTTTCCGCTGTTCTGAAAAGACTTTATGCTGAATGTTGGAACATGTGCGGTGAGATTGTGACCACATTCAGCCCAAGAGCATTAGTGAGGGCAGGTACTGATGTTGGATGATTAGTTCTGACACTTGCCACTGGGCATGGTAACCTTAGGCCCCCATTCTGTTGGCAATTTCACATAAATATATATTCTCCAGGAAGAGACAGTGATAAAGGTGAATGTATTGCTAAAGGAGACAAAGAAATGATGTCATGAACGGAGGAAATTCCAGGGGTCAGCTGGGATGTGCATTAAGGAACATTAATCTCGTTTTTCCTACAGACGATAATAAATGGTTTCATCATTTATAATCTTTGCTTGTTCATTAAACCCATTTCAGTGACAGATGATTTCATCACCACTTGGTGCTTTGACTTCTTGAAATCAGAAATTTGAGGATTTTGCCAGAGCTGCTCAGACTAGCACAATTTGGCCAGAGGTTAGAGAGAAGGAGAAAATAAAACAAGATCTAAAAAGGATCGATAAATGTTTCATCAGATTTAAAGGGTAGCATTACGCTCAGCTTTATGGAAGCTTTGACACAGTTTCAGGGTGGCCAAGTCCTTGGGATTTAACAGAAGGCTTTATGGCGCTGTAAACATGCCGCTATTCTCTTTTCCATTTCAACCGCGTAAAGTGAGGGCAGATCAGTAAATCTGCAATGCAAGGTGATTGTAGAGTTTGTGCTCTCTCGCGCCCTCTCTAAGCCACTACATTGTCCTCTTCACTGTTATTTAATTGAAGGATTATATTTTTGATCTTGGCGATATTGTACAGTCACTCTAATGTAAACAGAATGCATTATCTCTGCGCTTGGCTCATATTGCCCTTGGCTGCAGCCGATAAGAAAGCAGAAGAGAAGAACCATTGGAATTGTTCTGTCCTAGAGGAACTCTAAAAAAAGAGGGTGCAAATATCTAAAATGAAAGATACAGGATCTAGGATTCATAGGAAAACAGGATGTTCATAAGTCTCTGAATACCTGACTGGCTTCCTGCTGAAGCTCATCTAACTAAGAGTAATGATTAGGAAAGATTAGGATTAGCTGTAAATGATAATGAAGATATTTTAGATATTTATAAGTGTCTAAAGTTACTTTTTATTTTTATTCTTATTATTTTTTTACTATCCTTTAATTTGAACTTTTATTTTACATTTGAGTTTACTTTTTATCCTTCTAGGTTGAAATCGTATTAATTGATTCATTATCTTTGTTATATGTATTTTTGCTTTTCTTAATTAAATCTTTTTCTTTTACAATTTATTTTAATTTCAGTTCTTCAGTTCTTTTACAATGTAAATTTTTGGCTGCAATGAAAGTGAGGGTCGTCCTTAATGTACTTCCAGGTGGAAATAAAGGCTAATTGATTTATTGGACAGAGCACTACACTGCACATTTATCCATATACAAAAAATGTAAATGTACCCTTAAAGGCATAACAGTGGTTTTAGGGTTCAACTGTGTGTCATGTAACAGCACAATGACCAAAAAGGCCGGAGGTGCATGGAGTCAATACAAATTACAATAAAGTAGATTTTCAATGGAATATAATACAGTTATGTTCATCATCTATAGGTACTAAAGATGTACCCTTAAGACTACCACCCTGTGACAAGATGGGTAGCACCATAGTGACACCTTATCTGGAGAGGATTGTAAAATGAGAAATATGTACAGCTATTTCTCATTTATGTACAGAGGAAGAAGTTAAAATCAAAACATAATATAAAAACATTTATTTAAAAGCAGAGATTAAAACTTCAATCAATTACATGGACATGCTGAAGGGTAAAATTTAAGCGTGTTCCTGATTTTTTACTTCTCTTATAAACTTTTGGACATTAAAAACATCCTTTTTTTCCTCCCTCACTTGTTTTCCCCACCAACGTAACAAAAACTTTATCCATGATGAGCCGCTGGGCAGTTCTTAAACAGTGCAGCCTTGAGAGAAACTTCAGTCAGTTCCCAAACATTCAACACACAACTGCACCAAAAAACAAAATGACCCTCCCGACTGATGCACAGTCTCTTACTCTGTTACTCTGTTACTCATTGTCAGTTTGAATATTTCTTACTGCTGTCCCAAAACCACCAACACTTTCAGACCTACCTTGGTTAATGCAGACCTATCAAACTCTTTAGTCGGTTTAAGCAAGTGAACACTCCACCCCAACAAACTGAACTGTATTAATTAGGTAGGAACTTAACACAGAGTACACCTTGCTCAGAGAATATCAGAGCTGTAGTGCCCGTACAAGTTTCCTGTTTAACAGTTAGCTCATAACGTTTCTGCACCTCAAGCTGCTATTGAAAACTGAGGCTAAGGAATAATGCGATAATGTGCTGACCTTGACCCATAGATCGGAGCATACTTTATGGCAAGACATCAGTGGCAAACTAGTCACAAAGAAGATACTGATTAAAGATTATTACTACTGCTAGCTAGTTAGCTACCACTAGTTAGCAAATTTGGCTATTTGGGGCCGAACCCAATTGTGTGGAGGTCAAAACCAACACTTCATTCAGCAATTAAAGGAGACTTGTTTTCAGCATGGCATTCAAACAGTCGTCATTTCTGTGCCCCGGATTAGTGTTACAGAGTGGTACTGTATGATGATTTTGCTCTAGATAACTCTTGACCAAATAAGCCAAAGGATTATTACTTCCAGTATTCATACTTACATCCAGTATAGCTAGCTTGCTATTCTGTAAAAGAGAGACAGAAAAGAAAAAGAGAGAGTCCACAGCATGTAGGGTAAGATAAGCAAAGAGAACAGGTAAGAATCTACACTTTGAGCTGTGGTGTTAACCCAAAGAGCGCATCATTCTGATATGAGCATACTGTTTTAAATCAGCCTAATCACTCAGTGGCTGCCCATACAGGTATAAGGACTGGCCTGTGTGCTTTAATGAAATGTTACTGAACACATCCTTTGACTAGACATCTACTTGTCCGCTACAGTGTTCAGGCCAGGCAGAGAAGAGGAAGAGGTGAACAGGTAAGCACTTCAACTGTGAGCTGTAATGTTGTTCTATAGAGCCTTGGCTTGAAGGGGCTTTTGAATTTTGTGTTAAGGCATGTTAACAGCCATGTAAAGTTAAAAGCACTCACAGGATTTCCTGGACAAAAGGATTTTTGCCTGTTCCGGCCACACCACCTACCTCTTCCAACTTGAATTTTGGATGAACTGCAAATGTTGGAGAACATAAGACAGCATGGTGTTCAGGTGTAAATTAGAAGCACCATGAAAATCAAAGGGCAAAAATCAGCTGGTTTTTCACTCTGTAGGTTTACAGGTTTTGCCTCACGCATCACTTTGCTACATGATCCAGCTGGAACGAATATGCCTTGTAGAAATGCTCCAACATGCTTTAAGGTACATTTTCTTTCATTTGATGTGTGTGTCAGATTTGTTACCCAGTCAGCAGTGATGTGTATGAACACTAACTGTATAAACAGGACGGTGCACACAATGGATTTCGATAAAGTCTCCTACAAATGTGGCTGCAGTAACTTGGTTATGGCATAGTTGAAGACATAAATGCTGTAGTTGCAATATTTGCATAACACAACAGAGTGCTCAGAACTGTTTTTTTAAACATTGTACTCAGGGCTTAACCCTTCCTTGTTCATCCTTCACAGGTATTAATGGGAAGTTCATTTGACTTTTCTAAAGTTCTGTGCAACTAAACAGTATTTAACTAAAGATCATTGGGAGTGGTTTAAGGTGAAATTGTTCATTGTAGAAAACCCTCTCTAAGTCCCCATATGACAGGAACCAGATATCTGCCTCTAAACAATCTCAAGTTATTACATGAAATGGTGAGCTTTTGATTGCTTTCAGCCACACAAGCATTAGTTACTAAACAGTAAACAAATAAATCCTAGGTGCCCAGTTAAATGGCTTTTCTATTATATTAGTGACTTATGAACTTTGCACAGCATTGTAAACAGGCTATTTCAGCTGTCTAGAACAGTGCAAGCAGTGTTTAAGAAATGATGCTCCCAGCATTTGAAAAGCCAATAGGCTACAGGTGATTATACAAATGAAGGTGATTAAAGATGCTTCTCTAAGCTGCCCGAAAAGCTCTTAGAACAGACGATCTGTCTCAGACTGTTTTAAAGATGCTATGTCATCAGATTCTGCCATCTGGATCTTAATATTCTGAAATGATTTCGTTCAAGCCTTTCATTCAGAGGCCAAATACAATGGGATAACTTTAGAGAGAGAAAAAGGCTCTGGGTTTTGCAGGAGATGCCGGAACCTGTAGCTAATCGTGCCATATATTGAGCTGGGATGTGATTACCTGCAGTATTCAGGGAGAGAACTAATGTGCCCTGAGAGTAGTCAAGGTTGACCTGGAATATAATGCTGAGATGCTATCACATATATCATTTAAAAGAATCCATTTCCATTCTACAATGGGCTTTCTGTGTTCCACTGCCCCACATTCTGCTCCGCCATACAGCAGAAGGTCTCAGACAGTGGGAGGAACCATGTAAACAAACAGTGGCAGTAAAATAAGTGGCAACTCGGGGAGTCCTTTGGAGTGCACGCTGTCCTACCAGGAGTTGAAAATGAAATTGTCGGGCAGTCTGTCTCGAGCGTGTATTAAATTTGGGTCAGCACTTTATAAAATGAAAAGGATGCCTCAGTCTGGTCTCCCCCCCCCGAGGGATCAAATTGCATCTTCCATTCCCTGTGACAGAATCGTAGGAGTTATGATAACAGGATGGCAGGGCCGAATCATTGTAGCCCCAGGGGTTCCAAGCAGAGGAGTGAGGCCAGAGGAGAATGAGAGAGAGAAGAGCAGAGGTTAGAGAACAGGTGCAGAAAGCCTTGTAGTCCTGGCTCTGCTGCTTACACACACTGCTACTCCATATGTTTCCCACAGGCTTCAGGGGTGTGTTGGTGGTCTTTGACGCTCACACTGAAACCATAATAATACAAAAGACATTGCTGCTCCTTGTCACCTCTGTTTATCCATCAAACCAATATATCACTATAGCACACTGTAGATCACTATCCACTGCCATTCCTTGAAGCTACACAGATTTTGAGCTCAGTGTTAGAGTTCTGTATTTCTATTAACCTCACCATCTGGACTGCATTCTGTGCTTTTTATTAGGCCATAGACTTGGAAATGTCACAATTTGGTGTAATGTATTTGGCAGGAAGGCTGTGCAGATTGTTCATATCTGTTTCCTTGTACCTCACAGTACTAATGTTTGCCTTACTAAGCAAAGTTAATTTGAGCTAAACCTTTTCCTCTCCTGTTCAAGATGGATTATGCTGAAGCATTGTTTTGGATGGGTTCATGGTCCATTAGACGGCTTCATCAATGGCCTAGCTGAGCTATTATTTTCAGGAGGTAAATTGTCCTGGCTGGACCTGTAATCAGCCATACTGTTTATTCTGGTTAATCAAATGTTCAAAAATAGAATTGGATCACAGTGAAGTTTAAAACTGTCAACAAGTCGTAGTCTTCCATATTCCTCATGGAACTCACACTGGCACTTGATTTAGCCCTCCAGAAGCATTTAACATAAGGAAGACAAACTTTTCAACCGGTTTCTTTAAAAAAACTGTTGTAAGGTAGATATCATTGCTGTCCAAAGAAAAACATGTGTCTCCATTTTTGTTGATTTTTAATTTTAAGCATCATTTGAACACAGCTGCTGCAGTTTACGCTGTTTAAATTTTTTTATGATAAATGGACTAACAGAAATGGCTCAAAGTAACTTTGGAAATAAGGTTCCATAGACTTACCTTAAGATTAAATGAGGTTTCCACCCCCTACTGCAAAGTTACCATTTTGGAGAGTGTTTTTCTTTGGACAGCAGTGATATGAAAATGACTTGAAAGTATTTTAAAACCTCCACGTAATGCAACAGTTTGTCACCAGTGAAAGATTATTTCCTAGAGCTGTTCATGTAAGCCAAGAACTTTTAAGGGGCCTGTATTTTTATGAGTGCATACTTAATCCATCATAGATCAATCTTAAAAACTGTGTTAGACCAATTGGACCACTTTAGCTTCTAATCTAATTAGGTCCCTTAGATCTTAGACTCGTTTAAAAGACCATCATATATCCCACTCAGTCATTACTCACCCCATTCACCCACTCCCTATCTTGTGCAATATTGTATAATGCAGAGGGGAAAACAGATAAAAGTGCTAATAATAATAATAATAATAATAATAATAATAATAAAAATAATAATAATAATAATAATAATAATAATAATAATAATAATAATAAAAATAATAATAATAATAATAAAAATAAAAATAATAATACTAATACTAATACTAATACTAATACTAATAATAATAATAACACTACACAGATGAAACAGAACAAGTGAACAATAAGGCAGAATATGAAGTATTAAATTAAAGACAGCAAAATAATTATGTGGGAACTGCACACTGTGAGCATGATGGGAATCACTGCCAAACACAGTGGGGTTATTTTTGTTGTTTTTCCCGCCTTATGGGAGCTTTCTATGTGGTCCTAGGAAACCCACATGCAAAGGTCCCTTTTCTCCTTCTACCCCCTGAGGATATAACAGGTGCGGTGAAACTCTGTTTGTCCACTGTACAGTAAACTGTCCCTGTTGTTTTGTGATCTGTCCCTCCTGTTTGCTGCTGTAAGACCCATGGGCGCTGACAGTAAATCCAGGCTAGGGCTGAATTCTTGAGACTTGCCTCTGTGGGTTCCCATGTCATGCGTTTGACTGCTGTTTGGATTCATGAGTGGAATGATTGACTGCTGCTGGCATACAAGCTGCCACCGGAGCCAGTGCTTGCTGACAAATGGTATAGAGGGGTAGCAGCAGGGGAAATCACACAGCTCTCCCATAGACGGCTCCTAATAATTTCCCCTGTTTGTGCTCGTAGTGCGGCTTTACTGCTGCTGTCTGTCACTGCCAAAGACATTATGATGCAATAGTTTCTGCAGATAACAAAGCATGTAGAGTCATTCATCAGTGTAAGCTAGTACACATGACTAATGCGTTATGTATAGATGTGCAGGTGTTCAGTGACTATAATGCAATGTTTTGATCGTATGCTGGTGAAGAATTCAAACCTAGCACTGATAAAGGCCTGTCAACCTTTTTTGTTGATTTGTTTATGCTGTTTTCTATTCTGTGTATTTACAGTCTACTGTCAAACAAAGAACAATATTGTTTATTTCGACAGCCAGTTTCTTGTACTTTGCTGCTGGTTTTGGATTTGGAGTTCGGTTGTACTATAATGGAGGACACTGACATCAGGCTTTTCCATATTAGGACAGAATCTGTCACAATTAGAACAGATATTTTATCAGCTAGCTCTCAACACATGTCTGCAGGATCTAATTTCCAAAAGACAGACTGTGAGAAAAGTGAGACTGGGCTTAGATCGTGCATCACCCTCCCCCTGCCCCCCACCATTTCCCTCACTGAAAACTTTCTTTACAAAGTTTATTTCTTTCTGCACCATGTGTTGGCTGGTTTAACTCAGCCAGCAGATGCCACTGACTGAATGATGTGTTGCCTACATGATAATGCATAGTCATAGTCCTACCATAGTACTAGTTACTGGAACATGGTTAGTACCAGTTAACATGATAAGTTCTACTTGTGCAAGTCATTAATTGGGACCTATTACGCTCATAGAATAGATTTACATGCTTCTGTTTTCCCAAAACAAAATATTTGGCTGAAACAATCTCGTTCCACAGTTAGTTTTATCTGCCTACTGGCAAGCATGCCACGCCTTCACAAAACACAGTGTGTGAGATGACTAATCAGAACACACTCATTGGGAGGCAGTGCTTAAAGACACAAGAGAATGGACACATTAGAGAATGGAGATTACACATGTGCAGATGAATTATTACTAGATGTGTTCTTTCTAATGGAGAACACATCTGTATTCTTCATTAGAGCTCCTGTGTCTTTAAGCCCCGCCTCCCAATGAGTGTGCTCTTTTTAGTCAGCTTACTCACTGCGAGGGTGTGGCAAGCTTGCTAGTAGGCAAGCAAAAAGACCTGTGGAACGAGAATGTTTCAGACTGTAACAGAAGCAGGCTGGAAAAAGAAAAGCAGTTTCTTTGAAGGAGAGTTTCTCCCTCAGGCTTTATGACTGCAGATCATTTACATGCACAAAAAGCTACACAACACACTAAAGAAAAGGGAAAACTGGGAAAGCTTAACCATCCCTTTTAGAACTAGTCATTTTCTTACTGTAATTACTAGCTACATGTGATCTCAGTCATTTCAACTGTACATTTATAAGAGGGAAGGGTGTATGTATATAAGTCTGCCCAGAATACCAAAGCCTGCTACTGGGGTTTACAGTGCTGTGGTTAGGCCACTGTCAGTCATCATCTGATCTGTAATGCCTACACAGTTCTGATCATGCAAAGAGTTTAGGATTTTCTGTTTTTTACTTCATTTAAAATGCTTTTTCTCCCCAAATCTGGCTTTAGTTAATGATGAAGTCACATGTCTATTAAATTACTGAGATATTTTAATATTTGAGGTTGACTCAACTTCTTCAATGAGAAGTCATTGTAACTTGTTTAAATGATGATGAAGCTATGTGTATAGGAAACAAACTCTATCGTTTCAGAAACTTGAAGCTATTTTTCCCTACACAGAACCAGTTCTGTACATCTGTTCAAATGTGCTTGGTTAAACTTCATTAACAAACATCTTTCCTGACATTTAACCATAATGTGATGGCTTTTCAGATAGATAGATAGATAGATAGATAGACGGACGGACAGTCTAAGTACAATATAACCATGATAATAGAACACATTACCATGTGTAAGATTTTGGATAGATAGATAGATAGATAGATAGATAGATAGATAGATAGATAGATAGATAGATAGATAGATAGATAGACAGACAGACAGTCTAAGTACAATATGACCATGATAATAGAACACATTACACATGTGTAAGAGTTTGGATAGATAGATAGATAGATAGATAGATAGATAGATAGATAGATAGATAGATAGATAGATAGATAGATAGATAGATAGATAGATAGATAGATAGATAGATAGATAGACAGACAGACAGACAGTCTAAGTACAATATGACCATGATAATAGAACACATTACACATGTGTAAGATTTTGGATAGATAGATTAGCTACTTTCACAAACTTATCAGAATCATGTGTTTTTGCTTTATTAAATTGCTTTACCTGGAAGTAATACACTCTAAAAATGACTCTATTTTGTTGACTCCATCTTGTTTTGCTATCCTCTGCTATCCGCTTTAAGGTAACGCTCAGACTCAGTTATGTTCTCTCATGTGCCTCTCATAGCCTGTGGTATAATTATAGTCGAGGAAGTTCAGGAGGATACAAACCAGAATGAAGTCATGAACTGAGGAGTAATTAATGTGTAAATCTGTACCAGCCACAAAAGTGTTGTGAATTATGATTTTGCGTTTCCTCCCTCTTGTTGATGTTGGTAACAATAACATTAAAAATAAATATTAAATTAAATGACATACAAGCAACTGTTTAACTCAATTTGTATTATGTTGTATTGCAGTTCACTTTAGTGAGGCAGTTGGCAGATGCGATTATGAGAGGAGGCCTGAAACATAAAATAGCACATTACAGAGCATTACAGTCAATTAACTGGCAAGGTCCTCAATGAGTCACATCTTTCCCCAAGTGATAGGAACTTTTTCTGTAAGCGGTTTTAATAAGGAAAAATGCATATTGTTGCTGTCAAACTGAAGCCCTGGCAGTGTGGTTGTTTTGAGTGGGAGTGAAGAGGAGTGCTCTTCGGAACAGATGTGCAGTGACAACTTACTTTCAAGAATCTCTCATATGCACGTTCTGTCCATCGATCATCTTCCCAAGTGATTACATGCACACGCAGTAATGAAGTTCAGAAGTGGTGGTGTAACTCAGTCCTAGATGTGGTTTGATTGTCCATACTAGGTCCACGATTCCAGATGACCATTTATGTGTTTGTTATAACTCGGTTAAACTTTAATACATAAAATATGAGTGAGAATACACTTCACCCATAACCATTTCTGGGGGTCAGTGGTGACACTTTATTTAGAGTTGTCCCTTTACAATAACCGATAAAGCACTGAAATACATTCAGCAATAGACTTTTAACTGTGTCAATAAGATTCATTAATAACCTGCTGAGTTCAGTTGTTTTTACTTTGTTTGGAGGATCCACATTTATATTTGTAGATGTTAAACTCCAGATTAACTGGATTAAGTTTTGTTTAAAGTTAGGATTAGGACCAGGGTGAGGATCAGGATTTGAGTTAAGGTTAATGTTAGGGTTAAAATTAGGGCCAGGGTTAGAATCAGGTTTTGGGTTGAAAATAAATTTAGGGTTAAAATCAGGGCCAGGAAGAGAGTTAGGATTTGGGTCAAGGTTAAAATAAGGGTTAGGTTTAGGTTTTGGGTTGAGGTTAGGTTTAGGACCAGGACCAGGGTTAGCGATAACATTAGGTTTAAGGTTTAGTTTAGGGTTGAGATCAGGGCCAGGCAGAGTATTAGGTTTTGGGGCAAGGTTATAGTTAGGGTTAGGTTTAGAGCCAGGTTTAGGTTTTGGGTTTAGGTTTAAAGTTTAGTTTAGATAGTTTAGTTTAGTTTAGTTTAGTTTAGTTTAGGTGAAGATCAGGGCCAGGCGGAGTGTTAGGATTAGGGTCAAGGTTAAGGTTAGGGATAGGACTAGGTCTGGGGTTAGGATTAGGTTTTAAAATGAGTATTAAGTTTTGGGTCAAGGTTAAGGTTAGGTTTAGAGCCAGGTTTAGGTTTTGGGTTTAGGTTTAAAGTTTAGTTTATGTAAAGGACCATTCAAAATATAGGCTTGCCAGGCAAAAAAATTTTTATGATATAGTTGCATTTTTTTCATTTCAGAATTCTTCACTACTATGACAGTTATATAGTTGATCCACTGTAATTTAAATAAAGGGCAAATTTTTTTGCCAGGCAAAAAAGGGTTTTAAATTTTGAATAAAAGTGTCACAATAAAAGTGTCACATCTGCGAGCCTGCCTGACTCCGCTGCTCCTCCGGACTCCAGTTCCCAGAGTGAACAGCCTGATGACATCATAACCACACGCTTATGCTGTCGGCTGTGTGACCTGTTTTTAAACCCCACACCTACTATCGCTCTTTGCGAAATTTTGCCAACATTGCTAGCAAACCTGAGCGTTCTTTCCTGCATTTGTAGTCTGTTCGGTTTTGACCCTGTTACTCTCTTCGACCTCTTCGTCTCGGCTTATCCCCTTCTGCCTTTTCGACTCGTTATAGTGATCTCTGGTTTCCGACCCTGCTTCTGTTTATTTGAATAACAGCTTTGATCTCTCTTCTAGTTTTGTCTGCCTGTCTATCTGCCTTTCTGGATTCCGACCCCTGCCTAATGGGTCCACCTTAAAGTAGGTACATTCAATTTGAGGTGTTTCTGATACTTTTAAACTGGTGAAGCAATTTATTTTTAATATTTTACGTTGCACCGAAAAGTGTAGCTTTAAAAAGGAAGTTATGTCCTTGGTATGACTCAGAACAAGACTGCACAGATACGTACAGTATGTGTTAATGTTTGTGCTTTTATTCAACCCACTCAATATTTCATTGTTGTTGTTCTGGAAACAGGGGGTTTAATGTGTGGTACAGGGCCTATAAATACCCACCGACTGTCCTTCTCTGATGTGTCACCACAGCCCTAATGGGGGCACTAATCGGAGCTGGAGTGCACTGCTGGGGAAGGCGTGTAGGCTGCTGGCTTGTTCACTGCTGGCTGGAGGTGATAGATGAGTCCGTTGTGGACCCTTCAGCGGGGCTGGGCCATAGCCACCCCCTCCTGCTAACCTAGCCTGACAACTCAGCAGCCCACCTGCAGCCCATGCTCCTCGGGTGGTTCCGACTCATTAGCACGCTCCAGAGGACAACAAAAATAGCCTGCTCTCCACCCACACTCAAAGAAGACGCGCCTGATGCTGCTGATCACTTCAACCTAACGCAGGGGTTCTACGTCTGAGCATTCAAAGTGCTCTCTCTTTAAAATATTTGAGCAAAGGTGGGTTGAGTATTCTAATCCCATACTCACGCAGATATGTTCTTATTGTCAGTCAGTACACATAAAGACGATGTGCGGTGTTCCATGTTGAACCATAGCAACCAAGCAGTAAGTACATTGTCACTGTCCAAAGATCACGTATGTGTATTTTTCTTGCATCTTTAACTTTATTTTTTTTATGCAACATTTGAACACAATGCCTACCGTTTACATTTAAATTTTCTAAAATTGGAAAACATCCATTGACTTTAAAATGAAATTAGGTTTTTGCTCTCTCCTGTAAAGATGCCATACTTGTTTTTCTTTGGACAATATTCAGCATCTATCAAGTTTAATAAGCTCAATTCTTCTCTCTTTTTATGTCTTTGGTCTAAAAAAATGCTCCAGAGTGTGGACGTGAGCAATAACACAGCAGACCACATGCTGATTTGATATAACAGAATTAAGACAACTATCAGGTACTGTGCGAACACCCTTTCATAACCGCCTCCCTTTCAAAACCACTATTAAGTTATTACTTGTTCATGCTAAAGACATACTTACTAGGAAATTGCCCAGCAGCCTCATCAACTAAATATAATGCTACATTTTTCAGTCATTAACGAGTCTACTCGTCGCTTTAATTAGCTTGCACCCTTTTATTTGGAAGAGTATCTTGCAGTTTTCCGAAGTAATCTGTAGGGATGTTATTCCAGAATTCCAAAGTTCAGTCCAAGAAGTTGTTTGCAATTTATCCTTCTTACAATCTCTAAATGGAGTCATCTCCACCATATCAAATGATGTCAGGGTCTGGACTCTGGGATGGTCAGTCAAATCAAGTTTATTTATATGCACCTTTTACAGCAGTTTGTAAAGTTTGGGTTGAGGCGGGATGCAAGTGCAAAGTGGATTTATTTGCTTCAGTCCGGGTAACAGGGGTCAACACACAGGAAGGTACGAGTAAAGACATATCCAAAGAAGAAACCAGAAACAAACAAGAGTAAAGAACTGAAAACTAACACGAACACTACAAAACAATGAAAACAAGAACAAGGTTAAGGTTTACCCCGGGAAAACAACAAGGTCTAACAAAGGGACAACAGCGCGGCACTAACACGAGGAAAAACAACAGCACAGAACTAACACAGAGACTTCACAAACAGACAGGGCAAACAAAGCGGTCTAAATACACGGCCTAATGGGTAACAGATAGGTCTCAGGTGTGGGAGTGGGCGGAGCTAAGGGAAGCAGGAAGAGCTGTGCTAAGACAAAGTAACCAGAGGGGGCGTTGTGAGACACGAACAGGGACAGGCAGACAGATAGACAGACATGTAACACAGTTATTGTTACAAAGCAGCTTTACAGAGAATCTGTGTCTAAACCCCCAGTGAGCAAGCCAAGAGGAAGAAACCTCGGTAGGAACCAAGACTCGAAAGGAAGTAAAGTTTTATAGACCCATGAGTCTAGATATAAGATCTTTGGAAGCAACAGAAGGCAGTACACGGAAGCAATGAAAGATTTAATGAACCATGTGTGCAGTCATCAGCCAAGCATGCTTGAAGATCAGTGCACATCTGGAGTCTTTGATTTGTTTGTGATTGAGGACATCATGAATGCTGATAAGTACAAACACATTTCAAATATCATGCAGTAACACCTGAACAGTGTCTGATTGGGAAGAAATTAATGCTACAGCAAGATAATGATGCCAAGAACACTGCTGAGAACACCAAGGCATAACAAGCAAAGAGGTTTCAGACCCATAGTGTCGAGTTTATAGTGGAAGAATCGACAGAAACACCTGGAGATGTTTTCAGATTTAAAGCAGGTTTGAAGTGTGAAGTAGGAGAGTCTTCTCTCTCTCAAAGATGAAACTTTTTGTTCTGGTGCTCTACAAGGTCTTGCATGGTTGTTTGAAGTACCATTATTCTGTTTTATTTTTTTCCCCTTTTCTCCCTTTTTTCCTTTTCTTATCTAGACTTTCCTGAAAGGTAATTATTATCTTTAATTAATATTTAGACTTTAAATGAAATAAATTAATATATGCTATATTTGAGTACACTTTCAAAAAATGAATGGTGTAAAAACTGAAGTGGTCCCCTCAAAGCTATGTCTTTTTAGTACCATTAGTCTAGTCAAATATAGTACTGTTTTTAAAACATTAGGTTTATGAAACGGTAGAAATATAAACCTTTCCTTAGAAAAACACATATCTTCACTGGGGCCAATAAAAACACGTTTTACACTGTGTGAACATTTCAGAATGTCCCCAAACTCCTTGGGAAAAGTCTGATTCTATTGACTTACTTTAGAATTAGAATGAGGTTTTTTTTTTGCCCTCTACTGTAAATCTGACATTTTGGATTTTTTCTTTTGACAGCAATGATATGTAGGGCACGCCATTGGATCTTAAAACCACTGTCGTACCTTTTAAAGTATGTTTACATTGTTCGTACCTTGATAAACAAAACAAGCCCCTGCACAGAACCCTTTTCTAACAGTGTCATTTATTAACACTACATAGACATAGAAATCCATCAAAAATGAGCATAAATAGATGCAACAGAGTGAATGTGCATAACAAACCTCTGTGTTGCCTCACACGGTTCCGGTCTTGGTGCTACACAGATGAGAGGAATACATCTCATGATATTGTTCTTGCCTGATGCTTACATATATAAAAATATTGACTATTTTTTGTTATTTGGATGCAAAATGGATTTTGTAAAATAGGTTGGATGGCTTTGTTGCAAATGTTTGGGACATATGTCTAACATAAATGACACGCTATGTAGCTACTCTAACCTACCACCTGAAGGAAGCTTAAATTACTGTGAGGGATTACAGGAGTTCATCGTTTATCCCCCTGGGCTGAAGGAACAGCACTCTTTCAACTTCAAGATACCTTTGTTTTTTCTGCCTCAGTATCTCAAGTGCTAAAAATTGTCACAGGATCAATTTGATTGACTCAGCCCCAATTTGCTTGCCCGCTTGTGGCAGCCAATTAAATTGAGTTATATTTCCAGCTGCAGCAGTTTTAGCATGACAGGTCCACCAAAGTCCCCTGAGGACCACAGCTCCTGTGTGCCAAAAGAGTCTTCTTCGAGCGAGCTGCCTGAAAGAAAAAACTGTTCATAGTGTGTTAAAACTATGAGAAACAAATTTTCTTAGGAAAATAATTTCTTAGGAAATAATAATAATAATAATAATAATAATAATAAAATAATAGAAAGAAGAAGAAGAAGAAGAATTTAGTTTTTTTTCTAAATAGGGGGAAAAAACTGCACATTTTGGATTTTGCTCTACAAAATAAAAACTTAAAGTTAACACTTCCTGCTTTCTGCAAATTTCAATAGCTTACCTTAAGTGAGTGATATGTAATATTCTTAGTTTAAAAAAAAAAACATTTTGAAATGCATTAAAAAATTGCCAACAGAAAAAACAGAGAATAAACGTTTTGGCTCCACAACGCTTGTCCCTGAAATCAACAGATGAGTTGAATCAGATGTGTTTGAGTCAGGTAAAAATGCACCCATGAGGTGCATTTTAAAAAAGTCCTCAAAATGCATAAATGCATTAATGCATATGCATTTTGAGAGTTTTTTTTTTGTGTATACTTACCAGTCTAGAAGAATTGGTGTGAGTTCTGCATCAAACCTGCAAACTCAAAAAACTCAGCAGTGTTATCTTTGTTTGCTTTTTTGCTGGCTATTTCTTGTTATTTCGCTTGTTTTCTCTGCTTTCCAATGTGTTTTCTAGCCACAAGAGCAGGCAGTGCTTATACTTTATTCATTCATGTGGGGACTCTAGAGCAGCCTCAACCCCTACAGTGAACTCACCATTGCCTCCTAAGGTGTAGTGCGTATTATACAAAGAATATGACAGGATGGCCCTAACTGGGTTAGCATGCTGACTTTCAGTAGACATGGGCTGAAAACTATGATTTCAAAAATAGGATTACTGATTAGTGATCCAGAACTAATCACACAATAGCAGTGACCTCTGATATCACAAACATTTTTGTGGCTATAATGGCAATTAAATTCCTAAAAGCAATGTTCAACTGTAAAGCCCTCCTAGAAGATTAGTGGCTATTATATTTAATAATACCTTTGTATTTGCAAAATTATGGATGTATAGGGCTGGTTTTGTGGACAAGACTTAGCATAGTCCTTGAACTATGGAATGCACTGATACTCACAATTTAATCTAAGATGAACGTATAAACTGGACTATAATAATGGGTTATAATGATGTAACAGTATGTAAGTTTCCAGGTACAGAAAATAACTGTATAATAATAGTATGAAACTGCATAGCTTAATACGGTACCACTGAAGAAAAATCATACCAATGCATATGTATAAAATAACCTAAGCTATAGATAAATGGAGGGTAACACCATGCATTAATTTGCACTTGCTGCACATTATCTTCATGTATCCACATCTCAACCAGGTGGGAGTTTTCTGCTGGACAAGAATATGCTACTTTCATTTGTCCTATGTTATCGAGTCAGTGGTTTTCCTCTGTTCAGTGCAGGAAAAGGGTTGCCTGCTGCAATATATCTCAAAAACAAAGATAAATCAGATTAATAACTGCTGTTTGTTTCACTGGTTATTGCAGCGATGCTCATATTGCTGTTGCCTCTCATACAGATTTCTACGATCACCGACCACTAGAGATGTGGGTCCAGGGTATAGCGCTTCTGATTTCTTATCTGATACAATGAGATGATGAGATGATGAGATGGATGGTAAACAGTAATATGAACAGATGGGCTGTATTTGGAAATATAGCCTGCAGCATCCAAAGATTCATTCATTTCTCATCTCGACTGTAGATTCAAACAGTCCAATAGTGCTACTCCCCTCGATTCAATAGTCTAAGCCACTCTAGATGATGCGCCACTGAGGAAGAAAACTCTTGTAACAACGCTAATTTCTAAATTCGTAATATGAGCGGTAATTAATTACAAAAGGATACAGCTAAATTTTAATTGAATAGCAGCACATTAGATCTCAGCCGCGCTTCCAGTCTCTGGGTGCCTCTGTTCAAGTGCATGTGGGCTGTGTACATATGCTGACAGCATTGCGTTAATTGCATCTGATTTGTTACTTTGTTGAGCTTCTGTTGTCGGAACAGGAGTAAATGAATGTTTTATGAGTCGAGGCCCTCGGTAAATGTGGCAGTTCCCCAGCCTCATGCTGTCATCTCCAATTCCATGTTATCCTGCTTCCCACTCCCAGAGCTCCAAACACAGCAGAAACACTGCTCAGACAACTTAATTATGGGGGAGAAGAATTTAGTTTGAGCGTATTCACTTTAACGCTCAGGTCCATACTGGAGGCCCAGTTCACAGGCTGGTCAATAGGCACCGGTGTCCAGGCAACAGGCCATACAACACAGGGTCGTACAAATACTACTTCAGATTTTTATTATTCAAAAAATAACAAACATGAAAACATGTAACACAGAAAGCAATACAGCACAGGTGGGAAACCGATGATGCAGATAAGTGAAAGTGCATTGTTGCATTTACCATTCAATTCACCAGTCAGAAAGAAGAAAAATGTCACATTGCCAATGTCCACAAGAACCTCAATGTAACAATGGTTCAACAGGAGTGCGATATGTAAGATGACCTGAAAGAATTCACACTGCACCACAGTTGCCTTCTCTTCACGTCTCCACCCACGTGACGTAATCCAATGTAAACAGCTAGTTTTGGTCACTTGTTTTTCTTTGCTTTCGAATGTGGTTTTCTTGCTGAGGACTTGTCAGCCACTTATTCTTAACCCACTTATGTGGGGGGCTAAAGGGACATGACACTAAAGTGACTCACTATCATTTCTTGAGGTACAGAGTGGAAAGGACAGGGTGGCTAGCATGTTAACGTCAGTAGATATATGGCTAACAGACTACATAAATGTCTATCCAGTACTATCAAAACTGTTATGTTCTCCATTAAAACTATTTATTATTTATACTTATTATTATTTATTAATTTTACTTTATATTTTGGATTTTTTTAGACAATTGATGGCTATCTTACATGCAACCACATTTTGCCTTCTCACCCAGAACCACTGCATTATAAAACATATCAACGATATTTTCTTAAAAAAAGAAAAAAAAAAACCCAAAAACCCTAATACATGATATAGAGTCTGAGGAAGACAGTATCAACACAAACCTGAACCCTGAAAATTGCTTTCCTTTTCGGGCAACACGTAGATCTGGGACATTACTGTGAGTATTATGATTGTGATTGTATTAGGAGCATTAGTAAGGTCACGTACGGATATTCTGGATTGCAAATGCTGTTGCTCCAAAACTTAGCCCAAAAATGGTATTGGATGGAGCTTTAACACAGTTTCCACTGCTCCAGAGCCCAGTGCTGTGTGGCTTTATTAAACTCTTAGCTGATGCTTGGCATGGACCATGGTGATCTTAGGCTGTATGTGTTGCTGGTCCAGAGTGTCCCCATTCTATTGGCAATGGCAGTTCTATGGAGATTATACAAGTGTGTGTTGAAAGCTATGTTTCAGCAAATGGGGGAGGCGAACCTGTCCCATTTGGCCCACACTTGTGGTGTTGCAGTTCTCATTTCGCTGTTACACAAGAGGACCAGGAGGCTGTGAATGTTCCTTTTTCTGGTTTTGGCAGTCAAAGGGGGCACCCACCAAAGCGGTCTTTATGTACACTTAGTACTGCATTTGGCAGGGGACTGCACTGATTGAGGCCTGAGCAGCAGCCTCATGCTCAAAATTCCTTAAGATACTGGCCAGCCAGTTTACAACTGGTCTGAGGCACGCAAGCAAGATATGATAAAGTATGTTGTATTATGTTCCCAAATGAATGGGTTTAAAACATAGCTTTGGGGTTTCTTGCCCCTAGCACATGAAAACCACTTTGATGTCACCAAAGCAGGATCATTTAGGCTATAGACTCCGATTTGAAAAACAAGTTCATAGTAGGTCTTTGTTTATATTTGGGGCTGTGTGATGTTGGGGTCCCCAATTTAAAATTTGCCATGCTACTGAGATGGATTACATCGTTGTAGCTAATTCAAAGATGAAGTCAGTTGTACTCAGCAAGCAATGAATTTGCCTGCCATGCTAAAAAAACACTGGACTCACACACACTATTGTGTCTTAGCAGTGGTACCTTTCACTCATACAAGGATAAAAAAAAAGAAATTTGCCCAACATTCTTTAAAGCCTGGAAAAAAACTTGGGAACATGGACAAGATCAGTAATCAGCATTTAAACTAAGACAAAACACGCTATCAATAGGTTGCACCCATTGATAACTTAAAAGGTGCCTCTTTAATCCGTATGTGCCCAAATTTGCCCACTTTGGAGGATGCAGAGATAAAGAAGCAGAGGGGGGTCTAATCCCCTACTGGTCAGCTATTTTATCAGCTCCGAGAAAAGTTAGGGGCCAA